>VZTT01035061.1:75503-87022 GCA_013400855.1 Buphagus erythrorhynchus | reverse complement strand
ATTCAAGGAACATGAGATGCCCTGAATTCTGCATTTTGCAAGTACTTCAGTAAAAAAGAAAAAACAAAAAAACAAAACTAAACAACAAAAGAAAAAGCCAACACCTCTGCCCTCAACAAAAATTACTTTTTGTAATTTGCAAAGTATCTTTGCATTGTCCATGACATTGTGGACAACGGGAGTGACTCTCTATTTCCACTTAGATTTTCATTCTATGTATGTTTGAAGCTCTGATGCCATAAATAACCAAACATGCAATACAATCACACAGTGTAGCCTAAGATACAGCATATGAGGCTGACAGCTGCATCACCTCCTCTTTGTAAGGGCAACATGGACTAAATCCACAATCATGATGAGTGCACAAATGTTCCAGAATCACTAATTTTTTTAATCAGAAAATTTTCCTGATTTTCCATTCTCATGGTATCACTGCAGGGCAGAATTTAAATACATCTCCATGCCTTCATACCTTAGATCTTTTCCCCACTTAATCTATTCCATGTCTTTTCTCAATTTCCAAGTAGAATTCTACTAATAACTGCTTTATGGCTTTCCCTTTTAGTTCCTGAGCAGTTCCATCCATGAAAGGAAGGAGATGGGGATGCTGTACAGCCCAATATTCATATTAGTCATGAGGAAAGTGGGAGCATGAGAAGGATTCCAGGCAATGTGACTGGAACATCTGATGTGGGCTGGAGCATAGGAGGATCCCAAACCCTGTCATGTTATAGCTGGACATTAATTGTAGCAGTGACTGCATCTGAGACAGTGAGACTAATTTTAGTTTAAACTGAAAGAAGTTTTGTCCCTCCATCCTGGGGAAATTGCTATTGACACCTAGTTTAATGTGTATTGTAGCTCTTTTTTGATAACTGTAAAACATAATATTTAAAAAAAAACCTAAATGACATTTAATAGCTTAAAAGCAATTGGGAGGCCATTATCTTTGCTATTTTTCCTATTTTATTGATTTTTTTCAACAACCAATATTTAAACATGGATAAGGAGCTAAGTAAAGATTCTAACAGGCAGAATTTTTCTCACACAGATTTCTTCTAAATGCTTGGTTTAAGTAGGACTGAAACTACTGATATGTGATTTTAAAATAAATTGTCTTAATATATTTGTTTTTCTTTAAATATAATGTAAAACTACTGAGTATATTTGCAATCCATATAAAGTGGAAACAAATGTTATCTCTTCCCTCAGAAGTCATTATGCATTGAATAGGTTTTTTTTTAACTGTATGGACATTAGTCAATTATTTTAAAATTACTCAAATGTATGTTCAAAATATCTTAATTTCTTTATTTTAAAGACCTATTTTTAGCTGTCAGAATAGAGGGATTTATATCTTCTGTCTAAATGTAGAGTTACACTTTATTATTCAGTAACCATGAATTTTCTGCTTAATGTGAAGAAAATTCCCATGTGGAAGAATGCTGTACTTCTGCAGTTATGCAATGTGAAAGTGATGAGAGACATCGGTTGGTTTAGTCTGTTTATAATCAGTTTCCATTGTAGCACTTCCCCATTCTCACCTGTTTCCTACTTTAAATATTCATTGAAACAGACACATCAGGACATGAATTTCAGGATGAACAGAAGAAACAAAAGCTTCATGCTAATGTTTTAGAAAAGAGCAAATCCTTCCAGGAGACTTAATCAATATTAAGAATGATATGGAAATCATAACAGATGAGAGTAATAGACTGAAGGACACAGCAGGATAAAAAGAATATTTCTCTTTTAGTAGGAGCTGCAGGTATGGAATACACTCAGGTGCAGCAAATAATAACATTGATTTACATTTGTTTGGATGAACTAATGGAAATTCTGATCAAGGCACCGACATTGCCATCTTCTCTTTGACAATACAGCTTTATGTGTTTTGAGAAGGCTGGAAAAAGGCCAATAAAAGTGATTGCACATTCAGAGGCAGAAATAAACTGTAAAATCTTTGTAGTTATATAATTAAATGGGAGAGTTTCCTTTTGTTAGACTAATTGATGAAAAAATCGTGTGTGTTTTAATTTCTAAATTTTAACAAATAAAGCTGACAAACTCCTCCTTTCCTGCAGTATTCATAGCAAATCAATCCCTACAGGAGTTGAGAAAACCACTTGCCAGTCAGATTCTCTCTCCCAAGGAAATAAGATATCAAATAAAAGATTAAATTAGCAAAAAAAAACCAAAAAAAAAAACCCCATCAGAAACCAAAAACCAAACCAAACCAACCAACTAAAAAACAAGCCAAGGTTTTGAAGATGATTATGGTTAAAAAATTGAGCAGAATTAATTCACAGTTTGGTACAACTAGATTATGACATAACATCTATTCACAAAAATGCTGTAGTTCACTTAATACTACTTAGAAAAGTTCAACACAAAGACTGGCAAGCCAATGTGACAAGAAAGCTGAAGAATGAAGCTGACATATTACATATCATCAGTTATTATGTCCTTTCAACTTTTCGATTTGTGTATGAACAAATGTCTTGATGCAGATTAGAGGAAACTAGATTAGAAAGAACAGAAAATACTTAATTCTTTATGAATATTCTGACCCAATCAATTAAGCCAAATCACGATTTTCTGCTTTAATCATGGAGCCTTTTTGTGGACCTCACCAAATTAAGTTTAGTGGAACAGAGAAAAAGAGAAAGCTACACAAAATCAAGTTAAAAGAAAAAATAAAATATATGTACAAGATAAATGGTTTTTGCCTTTACTAAAACTGTATTTTAATCCCAATATAGGTTTACTTAAAAAAGTTTGACTAATTCATTGGATTCACAACACAAGTGTTTCTTTGTTTCATTTTAGTCATGATGGAAGGGCTTGGAAGCTGTTATGGTCATTTGCACAAAATTTTCGTAAATTAGTCTTAGAGGAAAGATTGCTCTGCACTTCAAAAAAGATTATGCTGTTAAAAATTCACACACACATACTCACCTGTACCTATTACACTGTCACAATCCTATGATGATTAAGAGGTTAGAGACCTCATCTGCATAGATTTCTGATGTAGTTTTTACAGTCAAATATTCCTCAGTGCTATTGTCCTACACTGCAATACACCAAAACAGCATGGAAATAACTAGCAATGAGAATGCATTGCCATTTGGACCAACCTATATTTTTCAGAATGCTTCTCTCAGTGTTTACCAGATCTGAGAAGTCACTGAGTATTATTGGGTTTTGTCCTATTCTGAATACAATACATAGATATTCTATCACAATTTCATGACCTGGAAAAATAGATTTTGCACAAAAAACATGTTGATGTCTTTCAGCTCACAAACACTACTATCACAACTCAGCACTAGTAAATGTTCCTACATTTTAATGACACAACTTGTTCCTATGAGATAACCAGGATAAAAAACTCTGAGTTACCATGAAAGGTGGAGATTGCATTTACACATTTATACTATGACAGCCTGCAAAAAAATGAAAAAGGGATGGCATACATGTACCTGCATGAAAAAAACATAAAGCCAACCTAAAAAAGTAAAGAATAATGGAGAGACACAGTCATGTGAAACTATAATAAACTAAAGCCATAAAAACAGTTCTTCTACCTTCTCAGGTTGAAAGATAATTGCAAGAACAATAGCCAGGATCAACCCAAATAGAGCACAAACTGTGTAAGAAAGTTTTCTAAAAATAGCAGGAAAATCAAGACCAAGAACAAAATCAAGAATATTTTCTTCACACTTAGACCCAGATTCAAGCAGGCAGTAGTTTAATGGTATAAAATACCACTTATATAAAATTTGATACCAAATACGTTTTGACAGGGAATATATCATGTTTTCTAAAGAAGGAAGAAATATGAAAATTCTGAGATTTAAATAATTAGATTTTTTACCATAATAAGAACATTCAGCACATTGTATTTGAATGAAGCATGCTTATTCCATTCTCTTAATCAAGAATTCACCCTGGACCTTTAGCAATAATAGTACAATATTTTACATTTCTCACATGGAAATATTTTTATCACACATATATTGGTGATATATTAGAAATGTGATTTATAATTTCCTTAGACTGGCATTGGAATTAGGATATGGATACCATCACATACATATAATTTATAGAGCTTATGCATCATATTCTCTGATATTCTCATGAACACAATTATAAGACAAAAAATACCTCACATGAATAATATGAGGTGCTCACACCCCCACAGAGTGTGTCCAGCAAGACCAAATTTCTGCCTTAGCAGGGTAGTAAGACCAGTGTGTTTGCAGGACTGCTACTTCATGTGGAGGAGGAAATTTTGCATTTTTTTAGTAAGATTTAATCTTTTTTACTTTCCAGCTGTGCAGCTTGGGAAACTGTATTACCAAAGAAAACTGATAACAAAATACAAATTTAAAATAGAAATAAAAAAAACACAACCAAGTGATACATTTTAAGTGGAATAAATAGAGCATTCATAAGTTCACATTGTTTTGAAGCAACTTGTCTCAAGACAAGTCTAAAGTGGCATGAAAATAGGATCTGGAACATGTCTGCTTCTCTTCCTCAGATCTGTGATCACAGAACACAAAATTTAAAGGTGCTCACCCCTAACTAATCAGAACAAAATAAATAGAAACTGACTATTTTTGCCAATTTCATGCTTTAGTCTCCGAAAATAAAATTGTTTGTACATAATGCAAAAGTCATGGAAAACAAAAATAAAGTATTTGCTTACATCATAAATGTAAAGGCAAGTCATAAATGAAAGACAGGAAGAATGGCATAACCTTATATGGATTTATTTCTTCATTTCAAATGCTATAGTTATCAAACATCTGCTGTACACAAATACTAAAATGAATCTTCTTCAATTTAACTGTAGGATGACTGTCTCTTAAATAATAATTTATTTGGAAACATATATAAAGGAATTAGGATTTTACTGGGCATATGCAAAATGCTCCAAACAAAGATTCATGGATAATTAATGATAATAGAAATGTTATTGAAGGATTTTTTGCTTTATGTAACAGTGAAATTTTTCTAATTCATAGATATCAGAATTTTTCTTGCAAGAACTGTAATTTTTCAAGTTCAAGTTTAATTTATCTCATAATAATTATACATTGCTCTTGGTAAATAACAGTCATTACATTCTCCTATAAAGCAGTGACATTACTATGTCCTCAGTGGAATCCCACAATACTTTCAGACACTTTGATTTCATGGATTTTGGTGAAAATTTGTTTATGCCTGTAGATAACCATGGCAACAATGAATATGTTTATCTAGCTAACAAGTTCAAAGTTAGAAAACTGTCTTCAGAAGAGAAAATTTTACCCTTAAACACCTTGTTTGGTGTTTTACAGGAATAAACTCATTAGGAAAATGTTTATATTGAAATGAGAAAAACATATGAATGTGCATTCAAAAGATAAAAATACCCTGAAAAAGTAATTATATAGGGTGTTAAAAATAATTGCAAACTCTCTAATGTTGTTTTTCTAGGAAGCAAAACTAAAACACAAAACAGAAGAAAATACACAATGTTATATTTACAGTTCAGAGCTTTCAGGAATAAACTTTAAAAGACTGCCAGTGTTTCTGCTCCTCAGTCTTCCAGTTTCCTTTTAGCAAACATAGTGGAATGAATGGCTCATCTATCCTTCACATTTCTTATCAATTCATTAGCATTACAAGTGAATGGTTGTGACACAGCAGCAGTTAAAGACTAATTTACAAAGACACAAACAGCATTCTATGTAGTAGAAAGACACTAATAGAATAGATGCTGGTTTGCTCAAGTCATTTCCTTATTACTGTACTTAAATAAAACATGACCATACTGTACAAAATTTACATAATTGCTACAATGGGTTCCTAAGTTCAGAAATTGTTTTCCCATGTCTCTCGTCTGTACAATCCAAATCTCATTATAATTTTTTTGGCTTTCCTTGGGCAAGCTCCTTTTCTACTAAACAAAACAAAACCAACCAACCAAACAACCAACCAAAAAACAATAAAACCAACTAAAGAAAAACAAGATAAAAATCCCACCAAAGTAACCTCGGGCCACACAAGATGTACAAAAATAATTTCCACACTGTAAACTTAACCATTAAAGACACAAGAGATAGAGGCAAAGAAGGAAAGTATCACCACTTTTTACTACAGAACACTGCTGGTCTATAGGATCTGATACGCTGACCAGATGGACTATCATGATTTCTCACTGACATAGACAACAGCAGACACTGTCACATATTCTCACCCCTGTGCATATTTGTAGGAAACTGGGAAAGAAAAGAGAAAAAGATAGGGATTTCATGTAGATAAGCTGCAGGCTGTAGAAAGAGGGAAGGGCAATGGGGGAAGAGCTGTGGTAGTACTGGCTCATTATTTCCTTCCTGAAGTGTTCTTCTCTCACACACCATTCATTTAAAATGGAGAAAGGTTATTAGATACTTTTTAAGGATAAACAGCAATCACTGTTTTCATAAAACTCAAACATTTTTTTCCCAGTAATTAAAAGCAACAACCAAACAACACAGAATTATTCCATGAAAAGAAGGATCTACAAAGGCACCAATCCTTTCTGAAGTATAAAAAAACTACAACCCTAATTAAAAAATAAATCTCAAAATTATGTGTGCATTCACACACAGTTGAATGAAAAAATGCAGATCTTGTCCAACCATCCAAAGGTCCGTGAGGTTTCCCTTTGTTTAGCAGAGATTGAATTTACCAGAATAATCTTTCCAAGATAATTGACAATATGAGAATAAGAAGAGGTGAGCTGAGAGCAAAACAAAATTTCCTATCAGCCCCAAGTCATAAAAAGCAGAAGCAGCTCTTCATGGTGCTGCATGCACAGGAACGGCTCCCGGGGTCCATCCACTCTCCAAGCACACAGCAGTGAGAGGGCTGCGCCTGTTTGTGTTCCCTGGCATCAAAGAGCATCCCAAGAAGGGCACGGGACACCTGTGGAAGCATAGGGGGCTGGCAGGAGGGCAGCAGCACACCGACATGTGTGTCTGGAAGGCTGGAAATAAAGCACCATTGGTGGGACACTGCCCAGAGCACCAAGAGCTGGCACTGGTGGGACTGGGAAGGCAGAGGTGCAGAGTGGGGTACTCACAGGGGGTCAAAACCACTGCGAGATGCTGTGAAAGAGATGTTCAGGAGGGATGTAGGAATGAAGGGAGAGAACAGGCAGCCATAGAAATGGAAAAGGAAGAGGCGAGTTTAAAAATGACAGTTCTGGTCTGTAGACAGGTTTAGTGCTGCCTGTTTGCAGAAACCCCAGCTATAGATGGTTAAACAGTGTGACACCACTGGGTAGTCACCAGTATTTTCTCCATGTTGGACCTCAGTGCTGAGCTGTCACTACAACACTTTGAGCCCACCAGAGTCAGAAAAGGGATTAACAGCTCATAGTTAAAACAGAATCAGATATTGTTACCCTGTGACCAGGGAACTTCACAATATCAATACTCCCTTATCTCACACATGAGGTATAAAATTATTGCTTTGTAGGTAAAGACTGAGGTGCAGAAACTTTGATTCATGTACCCAAGGTGGCACAGGATGCCTTTGGTAATACTGAAAAACAAGATATGTCACATGCCTAAGCTAGTGTCCTAAAAAACCTTCAGAACAAATGTAGCACAAATTCAGTTAAGCACTCACTTATATACTTGAGGTCTTCTCTCCATGATGTAGAGATATACACTGCACTTTATATATAAAGTATGAATAAATGCAAATCTTAAATGAAAATTTGTCAAGAAAATTTTAGGGTATGAAAAAGAAAAAAAAATGTAACCTTATGCTTGCACTTATGCTGACCTTATTGTTTTTATGCCAGCAAAAAATCAGTAACTAGTAATTTTCTGACAATATATTTTATAATGAAGTCCTTGTTGGAAAACACTTTTCCTATCAAATGTCTGATAATGAGCTCTGCAGCCAGAAACAAGCACAAATTTGGCACAAACCAAAGATATCAGACATGCTGTTTGGATGTTGGATGCCCAGTAGATCTTGTCAGCAGATGATCTGAAAAGAAAAAAAAAAAAAAAAGCCANAAAAAAAAAAAAAAAGGCCAAAACAATACATAAAAAAACCCCCAGCATTACAAACTAACTGAAAAAGTCTGGTGGTCTCTGGAATTCATTACCATGTCCTTCTGTCACAGCCATGGGCAGAAAAGACCTGTACCTTCCTCCAGCTGCAGGGCTGGATGCAAGCAATGCTCTGTACCTGCACAGCTCACAGAACTGCTGTGAAGGAAAGGTGGGCTGGGGGTACAAAGTGACAGCAGCAGGCAGAATAAGACGACAGAAGGAAAAGGATCTTGCTGTCACATCGAATCAGGATTAAACTGTGGCATATGGAAACTGCACGAGAGATGTTGCACCCTTTTGGCATGGACCCTGGATACAGAAGTAGAAAAGGAGAGTCTGTGTTCAGTCATTAGTCCCTGCTTTGTATCAGGGTAAGAGAACTGGGTTGGAAAATAATAACTAGCAGAAATAGTAATATTGGAATATACCTTTTAATCACTTGTAAGGAAAACCTAAGGAATTCTTTCAAAAAAAGATACCTATTTCTTTTTTGCTTCATCTCAAAAAATTTAACTATTGCATTCTCCCAGATATCCCACCTCATTAGAGCTTCTAAAGGACTAGGAAAAAAGTCACCTTTTGCTCTGTTTTCCCCAGGGGAGTGTCTATACCAACACAGATTTTGCAGGCAGAGCATCAGTGCACCTGAGACTCTTGAAATGAGGCACAGCTGGGAGGCTGCACCCAGCTTTCAAGAAGTGACTGCCAGAGTGGACCTCGGGCTACAGCACGAAAGAGCAAGTGAGATGAGAAGTGAACTAAGCCAAAATTTCACTGGAAAGCCTGGTTCCTCCATCTGCCTTCTACTTAACTGCAGTACTACTTTCATGTTCACTTCAGTAATTATGGACATTCCTTTGAGAAGAAACTCCAGTCATTTTGGTGGCACTAACTTTCTAGCAAGCTTCTCTTATTTCCTATGGCCTGTGTGCTCCTCTGTTTCAGCAAGTGTTTAATGCAGCATAGACAAGTTTCACATTCACAAAGTCATTTATTAAAAAAAAAAAAAAGGAGAAAAACATCTTAGTAATGTAAAATGTCTGAGGATAAAATAAATAAAGAAATTTAGACAATGAGAACATAATTAGTACTTTGCAACATGTGGTGAGATTTCTGCTTTTGATCATTAGCATTCCTACAGCTTTGTCTGCCCAGGAATAATGAGGATAATGGGGTGCTTTTCTCTAACTGCAATCATAAGGTATGGAAATTAAAGAAATCTCTACAGAGTCTGAAATCTGAAACTATAAATAATAATGAAGGTTGCCTTGTACTCTGGAATTAACTAATGACACATTTTCTGAGAGGAAAAAGAAACATTTCTCAGCACCATGTCAAGTATCTTGCTGATGGTGTGTAACACTCTCCAGCTCCTACTCTTATTGTGATCACAGAATGAGCAAAAGCACTTTGATGCACAAGGGCCTAAGATTTTATATAGCAGTGCTATACAGTTCAGATTTTTTGCCCCACAATTATTTTTTCCCATGTAGATTTTATGCAGGTCATTAGCACTAAGATTCAGAGAATACAGACACGAAATCATGGACACTCAAGTACTGAACATGCCACAGATGAGAGAAGAGGGTTCTACTGAGCCCTCTCCTCTATTCCCTGAGTTGGGATTACTCAAGAAATCCTTTCAAGATTAGGGTGAAATCAGGGAAACAAGACCTGTGTCTCAGCAGCAGGGAATGGAGGGATGCTAAAAGGAACATTGGGCTGGAGACCTTTAAAAGAAAAATATGTGCAGTGTGATTTTTCTATTTCTTTTATAGGAATTACAGCAGTTGGTGTTTTTTTCCAGACCTGTTATATTATTTTAAAACACTTTTTAATTTCTGAAGAGAATTATTTGTTATAGAACACTTCGCAATGGCATTTTTTGGTTCTCACTGTAAGAGATAAGGCATATTATGGCATTCAAGATTTATAAAATTTAATTTTCACTGGACATGCACTTCATCTGTGCATTAATAAAATTTTCTTATGAACAGCAGCAGAAATGCTAACATTTTCTCACCAAGATACTTATGCAACTCATTTTTAAAAAATTTATCTTAGCAAATAAACTGGAGGTTAGCAGTGTATTTTGAAAGATAAATAAAAGAAAAAGAAAGTTTAAACCACATGTAGGTGAAAACAGTTATGAAATCCTCTTTTTAGACAACAGTAAAATAAAAAAAGTGGATTCTAAACTAGTGACATAAATCGGTTTTATATTTTTAACTTAACAAGTAGCTAGAATGAAAACATTCCCTTAATTCAACACTAAGGTGGAGTTATTTCAAAAGATTTTTTTGGGGGAAAAGTTGTAGTTGGATGGAGAAAGGATAAGGATGGAAACTGTTGTTACAGGACACAAGAAAACACGACGCATGCACACTGTAACCCGAAAGGTGAAAAAGAGAGAAAGTTTAATTTTTGACTTCATATATATAATTTTCTAAAGGTGACAGTGGATTGGTGGGTGATAGTGCCACCTCTCCAACGACACTGGGCAAACTAACAGTCCATCAACTTTCTCCACCTACATGAAAGAATGAAAAACGAGTTGTTTACAGAAAGTGCATGAGAAAGTTGGTAACAGGAATGAAATCATCAGAAGGCATTGAACATCTTAAAAAATCAGGGCGACATCAAAGCAGGCATATCACTGAATATACTTTTTAATTTTTACTTTCTCATGTCTAGAAAATGCTTCTAAAGTCAAATGAATATCATACTTGGTCATCTAAGATTATTTTTAAATCTGAATTTTGACTATTTTCTCAATTCACATCTATTTCACCAGACCCCGCCCACTTTTACCACGCCAAGCCATCATATGAAATCCTTATAAACGGTAATTGGAAGCAACTTTTCAATGAGTAAAGTTAGCTTAAATTGATAACTCCTGAAGATTACTTGAGGAAACAACCCCTTGTGCTCCTACCTTTTGCACAGCTTTGAGTTTGGGCAATGGCAGAAGGGATTCCCACATTACCCTCAGGGGTCTCAGACTGTTTCTTGGCGGATCATCTCTAAGTATAAGAATGTGCTTGTGCTTAGAAAAATCTCCAGTGCAGCAGAACAGAATGTGAGGTACAAACCATGAATGGCAGCAGTGACCCTTGTGCTCACTGGAACCCTGGGGAAACCATTTGCCTTGTTACCTGCACTGCTAATTCATCTCTGCAAAGGCTCCTCAAACTAATTGGTGTGTGGGCATTTTGATTGCAAAAATGTTGTCAGCAACCTGGATTTTAACAGAGTTTCTGTTTAAATAGCTCTCAAAATAGAGTATGCAATTTGTCCATTTTTAATCACCTTCATTGAAAAAGATCATATCAACAGTGAAGAGAGTGCAAAGAGCAAGGGAAATAATGAGGTAATACAGGAAAACCTTGTAAGAATGACAACACAAAAAACCCT
>VZTT01035061.1:45878-75484 GCA_013400855.1 Buphagus erythrorhynchus | reverse complement strand
TACCCTCTAAAATAGCTCTAATGAATGTCCTTAAATGTTTTAAAGCAATGCATGATTTCAATTGACAGCTGCAATGTAAAACATGAAATAGGAGCAAATATTTATGTATATATTTACGTGGCACTGATACATAACTATATCTATACATAATTAAATAGACAACTGTGAGATCAATTCTAACATGCAGTCACCCTGATATTTTATTTTTCTGATTTTAATCTCATCATAAATCAACTTAAATTATTGTAATCTGACATATTAAGCATGTACCTAAAATAAATTAATAAAAAAATTAACTAAAATTAATTTTGATTAATCAAATTAATCAAATTTGAGATGTCACTGCTTTAGTTTATGCTTCTATGCTTGCATCCTTAAAAGAGCTAAACAGGTTTTAATATGAAGATTTTTAAAAAGTGCAAGAAATAATAGGATTTGGGTATAGAAAATAAACGAACAAAATAGTTGCTTTAACTGGACGTGTTTTATGTGAAAATTGCAGAAGGTGTAGGTGAGGTTGAATTTTCTTTACCATTTTATTTTTAATTAGCACTTATTTTTGTTTATTCCTTGCCCTATCTTCCCTTTTCAACTTGTAGAGTATTTAGGTACTAATAATTTATTTTGTAAGTCTGGACACTGTCGTAACATTTGGGCTGATCTCCTAAATGTATGAGCCAAAAAAATCCCTCCAGCATATTCTGGAAATACTTAATCTAAAAATATTTTTATATTGCTGTTGAAAATTCATAAAATAGTATGAATTATTGGAAAGTATTTCTTGATACTGAATAATAGACAATGGAAAGCAGAGTTGGCTAAGCATTTATTACAGTGCTAATGAAAGGAAAGTTTCCCACTTAATTTCTGACTTGATAAGGAATGGAAATAAAGATAGTGATTTTGAATATATTATAGATTAAGCAAATTTACCAGATAGTAAAAGAATTTGAAGTTTTGTCTTAGTTTGACCTTTTTCTTGTCAGTCGTCATGGTATTATCTTTGTGAGTAAAATAATTCACAGAAGTTCAGGAAGATTACTTTTGTGCAACAAGGATTTAATAATGTAATTTTTCTGACTCGTAACTCAGTTAAAAAAGATATATAACATAGAGAAACAAAAGGAAGACAGAATGAAAGAGCAAATTAATCTTTTTTTGAAGGCCATGTAGAACATTATAATAAATACAAAAAGTAAGGATTTCCTGCACTAATAATTCCTATTACTAGCCTGATAAGCATTTAGAAAGGTCAGGGTTTTTCTATATACCATCTAAATTACTCTCTACTGATACAAAACATAAAAAAATTATTTGACATGTTGTTTTGTCAACATTTGTAATCATTTTGAATCATTTAGAATACCGAATTTGCCTAAGGGATCTCAGGGTGTCTTCACTGAGTTGAGTGCAGAAGTAGCCAAGAAAGGGATACTGCACTACAGATATGCAATTATTACTAAATTTTATTATCAAGAAAAAATTCACTTCAAGCCTTAAATCCAGATTTTGTATTAAATGGACAAAACTCATAACTAAAAGCAATTAACAACCACTGAACAGAAAAAATCTTTTGTCAAGAGACCTGAATGGCTCTGAAGTTCTTTGCTATAAGTCCTGAAAAGTGGATTGGCATCATTTAAGCTTAAAAAAGAAGTTCATAAATTATACAAAATATCATTGCAAGTAATTCAGTTTAACTGTTCACTCCATGTAGGATTTTTAAAAATACTTTAATTAGTTGGTTTTATTATTTTTATGGGTTTTATCTGTTTTTTTGTTTTTTTTTTTTATTTATGTTGTTGATAGTTTTAGCATGACAAAGCAAGCCCCAGATATTTTTGTTTTCCCACAGTGCAGAAGGGACAGAAGTGTATTTCAGACATTGGAGGACTTGGTATGGGGTTGGTGGCTTCATTGACTGAGCAGTCTGAAAATGGCTTTGCAGAAGTGAGCATGGCCATTAAAATTTGCCTACTGAATTAAGTGCAGAAATACAAAGAGGAGTTACTGAGCTGAGAACAGCTCACCTTTGCTTGAACATGCAAATGGAAATTCCTGAATGTTCATGGCTTTGTCTTTAGGTGCCTAAATGTGTTAAAAATTAAATTCTGTCAGACTATTTCAGGACATCTGCCAGAAAGCCTGTGGCAGACCATGGCATTGTGCCCAAACCCCTGACACAGCTTTGTTACCTCTGTCCAGCAAACCAAAATTCTTCTTGAAGTTATGGGATTTGTACATTTTACCAAAGCTGTTGAAGAAGGTAACACTTAGTCATCCAGACATGTGGGTCTTCACAGCCATATAAATATAGTTGTCTAAGAGCAAATATAGAAAATTCTTCATATTCAGACTCTTGATTGACTACATGAATCAGTGCTAAAAATAATCACTTTCTACTCTTCTGCAACTGACAGACCAAATGTGACAAAGATTAGCCGTCATAATGTGTTAAACATGCTCTAAAGTTCCCACTGAAATATATGATTCAGCTGCTTTGATATGCACATTTTGCTGAAACAGCACAATTATTTATCTTCAGAAAAGTGTACAATTGAAAGAGCAAAGTCTGCTTTTGATCACCACTTTGAAATCTTCATTAGCACAATTTTATTCAGAGCTGCAGCTGCTTCTCTTTGCTGGTGGAAACTAATCAATCAAACTGCAAACTTGCTTCTGAAAGAGTACAAAGCAGCAGCCAAGTATCAGTGTATTTTTGGTGTGGTTTTAAAGCACACTAATAAGGATCAGAATATGTAATTCTCTTTATACTAAATACACTATTCACAGCAATGACAGTTAATTAGCAAGTAAAATGCAAAAGTAAATATTTGGCAAGATTACAACTTTTAAGCAAAGGAGTGTAAATGAACTACTGGGGCAAGTAACAGATGTTTCCATAACGTGTACCTGACAGGAGTGCTTTTAAATTAGGTCAGCAACAAATTATTTCAATTATATTTTTATTTCCATTCCAGTTAGAAAGGATTAGTTAGTATCTTATCCTCTGTGGTAACCTGCAATTTATTAACTGGAAGCTCCTCTAAAGTTGTTGGTTTTTATCTCTTGACTGCTTCAGGCTACAGGCATAATTGAGTCTACCAAACACCAGAACTGACTGAAAGGAAGTTTTGAAGAACTTTGTCTGGTTTTCCATCAGCGAATGCATTAGCATGGCCAAAAATTCTCATGTGAATTTTGGCTGGACAATGTTGTCTTTCATCACTTTAAAGGAAAATGATAACCCTTTATACAATTTTGATGAGGATTTATGAATATGTAGCAAGCAGAAAATTCTATTTTGCTTACTCCTTTGCATGAAAACGTTATATAATCTCAATTAGTTCAATGGAACACAGCAGATGTCAACCCTGGGTATATATTAATTGGTTAAAATACATATGGGACAAGTACAGATGCCTCTCTCTGGCCATGTGGTGCACAGTGAAAATATGCTCCATTCTAGTTGCAATAAGGCTGGAAGTAAAGATGCATCTGGGGATGTGTCAATAAAGACACACACTGCTTTCTCAGAAAAGGAAATTATAAATTATTCATAGGGGAAAGTATTGTAATTTTTGAATAATTAAGAGGGGCAGAATTAGCTTGCTCAGGCAGGGTTGCCTTAACTCTTCTGCAGCACTCAATAAACACTATACAATATTTTGCTAATAGAAGGGCAAACATGGCCACAAAGGCAACTTGGTTTAAAATAGATCACAAGCTGCACCAAGCTGTGCACAGAACAAGCCTACATGGGCCTGACTGGTGTCCCTCAGTCACCCGGGGCCCTCCAGGGAAAAGGGACTGTGGGATCCACCCTGGTTCCAGGATGTCCTGCCTGGGACGCCACTGCATTACAGCTGCCCCTTTCATCTGGGGGTCTCAGCCCTGTGGCTCTACACAGACAAATTTGAAGCAATGAGAAACAGCAATAGGAAGGAAATTTTGCAATGCTAACAAAGTATCAAACACAGTGGATAATCAGTGCAAAACTATTGCTGCATAGAAACTTAAAAGAATGTATATGGTTCCTTGTTTCATTTACATGCATTCAAAATAGGTACAATAGGACTGAAGACAGCAGAGATATGACATATTCTTTTTTCTTGAGAATCTTTAAAGATGCAAAAGAAGTTGGTATATAAATTCATCATTTTTAGCCTGGGGACTGAAGAGTTGCAATGATTTTAGTAAAATCCTTAACGTCCTGCAAGTATTGAGTTAGCTGACAGCATCAGTGCAATGTGAAATAATGCGAAACGACAATAAATTATTTTTTAGATCTTCCAGACAGAACCCTTGTGTACCCTTGACTCTATTTTCCAAAAACAAACTATCAATTGATGAGATTTTCGTTATGGTAATCGATTTTATGGTACCAATCCCACAAACTGGTGGTTTATTTTGTGGTATTCTTTCCTCAGCTTCAACAAAGAAGCCATAATAAATCACCTGAACTTAAAAACACTGGTCGGAACATATTAGGATGTTACAAGCCACTGAAAAATGCCTTTCAAAAAGGAAACAGTCAACACAAAATTCAATTATACTTCTGAGAAGAACATATGCATGTGAATAATCCTTGCTCTGGTATGTAGTTTGGCAAGCCTCTGGGATAAGTAAATGCTATGTGAATGAAGAAAAATTTGTAGTTTCTCAAAGAGTGATTTTTATAAATATAATAAGTATATGAACAGAGGTAAAATCCTCCCTTTTATTTCCCTCTCCAAGATTGTTTTCAAGCAGTTATTTGGTTCTGCCATAGGCAACCTAATAAAAGAAGATATATTTTTCTTCAGACACTATTAAAGTAGCCTGTATAATTTTTTAAAAGCAATTTGCAACAGACACTTAGTTGCTCCAGAATTTTCATAGATGTCAGCTGCTATAAAATAATGGGCACATTACTCACAAACACAGGCTGCAGAAAAACAGTTTTTCCAGAAATCCTGATCTCATTCTGTCAATCAGAAAGAATTCTCATTTTTCTAATATGTAGAAATCTTCAAAGTTAGCACAACATGTACACCAGTGATCAGAAGATGTGTTAATTTAAATGAACAGCAAGAGGTCCAGCAGACTTTGACCCTTTCACTGATATTCCTTTGAGGATAACATAAGTAATGAATGGATGGTGATTTAATTAAAAAAATGAACTCTTCTTGGTTATGCATGATTAAGTTCACAGACCAATAAAGATTAACACTTAACATTTGCTTGTTTCAACAATGCTCCATGGGCCTGTAGAACTGCATGAGGAGAGCATTTTCTCCTGTAAAAGCTTACAGTATTACAGTGGTAGATCTAGAATGACTCTGAAAATGGCTGGTCTGCAGAGAAGATTTCTAGGTGAAAAGTAATCACAGGCATGAAAAATCACTCAATGAATTTAAAATGAGAAAACGTAAACCAAAACAAAACTGGTCAGGTTTTCAGTGCCATCCTTCCCCTAATGCCTCTCACCACCAAAGTTACAGCATACAAAACTGTGTTAACAGGGTAGGGATTTTTAATATTTCCTATTTATATGTGATTTTATATGTATGCTAGCAAGGATGGATAAAGAAATAAAACTCCATTTTTTCCATATATATTCAGTATACACATGAGTCAGAGAGAAATTAGATAGCCCTTAGTGCTGGAAACTAGTTAACAGAAATATGATATTATCCTGGTTTAGTTTTTTAAACATATACATGAATAGGCAATGCTGTTCTCAATATATGTAAATAAGAAAGAAATAAAGACATTCTCCAGGTGAAATAAAAGTGTTATTAACCTCATGAAACAGAACATTGACACAGAACTCTAAAGCTGTAGCAAAAAGCCCTAAAGTTAATGCAGTATTTGTGCCCTTCAGCTTCAGAGATATAAAAGTTAAGCAAATAACTAGTGTAACCAGCTGATTTTCTTCTGGAGCTCCTATCATCTTAACATCCTATCATCCTAGCACTGGTACAAGAGTTAGATGTCATGAAGTCCTTGTAGAGATTCTTATCTGCCTTTTGTACATATTGCAGGACTTAGCCACCAGATTTTTGTTTGATTGTCAAACAAAAAAACAGTCCATGACTCCTTAAGCATATTAAAAGAAGATTGGAAAAAGCCTTTAAAGATCACCTGGTCCAAACTTTCTTGGTAAAACCACACATGCTTATTGATGAAATGGGAGGGAGATGGGAGGGGAACTGGATAAAGAATAAAGCAAGTTTTGATAGAGACCTTAGAACTATAAAGATTTCATCAGAGTTCTCACTTCCTCATAAGAAGAAACTCCACAGCAAGAGCAGACTAAAGTTTTGCTGATGTGGCAGGAAGTTCTGGAAAACATTTTGCTGAAACAGAACCAATAGTTGTGACAGGAAAGCTGACAAGCTCAGTTACACTAACAGCCTCCCTCTATCTTATGTGTTGAGGCAAGGAAAGGAACTATTACTTTCCAAGTAAAATTAGTAAACATTAAAGTTACGACATTAAAACAGAAGTTTCACTACTCCAGCTTTGACATATTTACAAATAGAAAAATTTATAAATTGGTGTAAAGTTGCTTATAAAGGTTTAGATGCATACAAGGAGTACAAAAACAAAGTACAGTAATTTTCTATTTTCTTTTCTGTCTAGTTTTGGGATGTAAAATGGCTGCCATAATTTTAATTTACTCTTAAATATGTATTTCAAAAGAATATGCCACTTATTTGATCAAGCCCAAACAAATTACTGAAAGCATAAATTATTCATTACCTATCTGAAATAAATTTTAAAAAACCCAAACTCCTCCCCAAAAAATAAGAGTTGACTGATGTAAATCTCCAAAAGATATCTTTCTGTGAATTAAGAATTATTACTGTGAGAGAAGATGGTTTGTTCATGTATGTACAGATTTTACATACCCAACAAGGTAATTTTCTCTTGTAGCTTGCCCTTCCCCTGGGAATATTGAAGTTGATGAAGAAAAAAAATGCTATGAAAAAAGAAATCCCTGCATGAAAAATGAAAGTTTCACTGCCTGCAATATTTAACAACTGCAGAAGGCACAATACTAAATGTCCCAACCAAAGTAACCCTTCCTGTAAGTGGTTTGAATCGTGTATTCCTTTAAATATCTCCTGACTTAAAAAAAAAAAAAAAAAAAGGCTAGTTCAACTCAGAGTTCAGAAAGGTGGTCAGACAAACAAGCTGACATGTGGTGTATGAGATCCCATAGAGTTTTATCGACTTAGTATCTTACAAAAAAATTATACTTTTGTCTTCCTCTCAGCTTCTAAAGAGGTTGTAGGAAATTAATGACCTGAAAAAAACTTGTTATAAGTCAATCAAGCTGTGATTCCATTGATATTTTTGGAAAGATTAGGAAATATTTTCTATAACAATGGTGATGGCCTGGGATGGGTATGGCTCCATCAGCCCATTGATATCTTAAGGATAAGTTGAGGGGTTTCCTTCTTGATTCTGAGCTAGTAAAGGCCACTCAGGTACCAACAGCCCAGGTCTAGTCAAGGCTTCACACCTTCTCACAGGAAAGTCTTGAGCAGACCAGGTATTTTGGACCAGGAGGTTTGATTACCCCAGCTCAGGTACAAAAGCACCCATCTAGAACAGCCATAATGAGCACAAAATGCAAAAGGCCATGTGCCTATCAGCCATGGGAACACAGGACCCCTCCTGTGCATGTTTGGCCCAGGTGAGTTGGACACCTCAATCCCTCTGCTCTGATCTCTAAAGCCATCTGGAGCAGCTGCCTTCCCCTGGCAGCTATCATCTCTCCCCTGGGAATATTCTGCTGCATTTTTCCTGTAATCCAACTGCTGACCCCCACAAAGCCCCATGAGTGCAGGGGGCAACCTTTGCATTTCAGAGAGTGGAAAATGACATTTCTGTTCCTAAGGTACAAGGAGGATTAGCACAACTTCCAGAAACTGAAAAGTTGGTATTTCCAATATGCAACAGTCCTTTCAAAAACTTTACCTAGAATAAAACCCACGCTCACCTTCCCTGATATAAATGATCAAACAATGAACTAATAAAGCTAATTTTATAGGCTAAAGATATTTCTAATATAAATCCAGACAGCAGAACTTTGTATAATATAATCTGACCTCTTGCACAATACAAGGCAGAAGATTTCATTGTGTTTCTTTACACTTGAGATAAAATGATCTTCTCCACATATTAAAAAAGCAAAGCCTCATTTAAATGGTATTAAAAACAAGCAAACAAACAAACAATTTTGCACTGTTTCCAGTCAAAAATTCTTACATTTCCAGGAATTCAATGCTTCAATAGTGCTTAGTTTCACTTTATTCCCCAAGACATAAAATTTATTCCCTCTTACATAAAATATTCTCTGCCAATTAGGAGAAGTATTAAAAATGATTACTTGATAAAATCAATTTTGTATATGTTAGACTTCTAATCTACATCCATTCTGAACTGGTGTTTCAGAAATCATGTGGAAACAATATTAAATTAGTGGCAACAGAAGTTAACTTCTTTATCAGACAGAGAGCATAATTTTTAATTATATGTGCCAGTACAAATGTAATGATACAGCCATTTATAATGAGGTACAACCAGCAAATTCGAAAACATTTTAATTAAAAGCCATAATGGTGAGAATCATGTCTGTCTTAACTAAAACATTTAAATTATAAACAAAATGTTGTAGTAAATGTCTAGAGCCAAGTACATTAGGCTCCCAAAAAAACACTTACATCCACCCGTTCCTCTCCAGCTCCTCCATTTTTAGACTCAAAAGTGTTTTGCTTTATTAGATTAACATTAAAAGATTTAGGTTTTTCGATGAAAAACTTAAAATCATTAGAGAGGACAGAGCTGGAATAGCAGTGGCAGTTTTCATCATTCTGTGCCTTTCTGCATGGCAGAAATCCCTGTATTTCCCTGTCTGGGTCCAAGGGAATTTTCCACCCCTTGAGTGAGGGGATGCTCTGCTTCCCCCAGGCTGTGCTGGTGGCCAAGGCTCAGCCCCTTCCTCTGCCCAGCCTGCTGCAAGGACCTCAGCAAAGCACCAGGAGCTCTCCAGATTTTTTAGACAAAAATGAAAATAAACACCCATGCACTGTCACTTACCTGATAAATGAAAAGTCTAAGCTTATATTTCACATTGGTCTTTTAGCCTGATTTAAAAAAAATATGATGGTGCTGAGAATTGAACCAACCCTTCATCTTCTGTATTTTTCTGTAGCTAAAACTTCCTAGATTTTCTTTGTGAGGATTTAAAACTATGGAAACTTTTATTCAAGAATAGAAGCCTTATAACCTTAGTATCTTTATTTATATTGATACTGCGTTCTTGTACAAACACATTAACCATAAACACAAATGAGCCATGTTTTAGTGATTTACTGAAGATGTTTTTGTTATTATATTCCTGTTTCCATTTTGAAGAGTTTCATGAGTCATTAAATCATCCAACACTGCATATACAATAGAATGTCAAGTAAAAGGAAATAGTTTTATTAATAATAGCAACAACAGAAAATTCACTATAAATGTTGACTTCTCATTAAAAATTGATTTTATCTCTGAGTTTTATATTTTCTCCTGTGCATTGCATAGCCACATACCCATATCGACAAAGGATGCTGTTCTGATTGTTGGCCCATTTACAATCCATGGTATACTAAAATGTACTCAAATAATAAATAATAAGGATGCAATTTTTACACAAATTCAGAAATATAGTGCAAATCTGAGAATATTCTTATTTAATTCCTTAGGCAATTAAGCCACACAGTATGATTCAATTTAAGTACTAGCAAATGGCATGTAATAAAGACTGCAAATGCAAACTGTTTAGATTAATGTAAAGCCAAGGGTGTTGGTTATGCAATTCTCCTTTGCCATCAACTGTCACTTTCATTTGAGATAAGTGAAACATCTAATAACTTTAATTTCCATACAAAATATTGGGAGAAAAGAGGCAAGCACAATGACACAGCAAAATACAGAGAGAAAACTGTTGTGTGGTGTTGATTATTTCTTTTATTGTAAATTCTGGCAACATGTGGCATTGAAAATATTGATACTAATGTATGAATATCAGATGCTACTACTTTGTTTCCTTAATGAAACATACACTTTAAATATGAAACGGAAAAAAATTAAATTAGCTATGATATATTCAGAGGGATACACTTCTAAATGAGTGTTATTTCTAAATAGCCAACTCTCAGATTAGTAGTAAATATTATATACTAAGTATTTGAGCATCCTTGCAAAATTTTCTGGAGGATACATTAAAAGCCCCTTGTGATTTCGTAATTCTTCATGTAATTCCTATAAGTCATTCTTTTGTATAAAAAACGAAGAAATTGGCAAGCATACCATGATGTAAAAAAATGAGAGGTGAGTCCTAGTAGGAATTTAGGCAGAGGACTAAGTGAGATATAGGCTTGGGGGAAAATTTGCAGTGTAATAGATAAGACCAAAGAGAGAGATTAAGCAAAGACTAAAGCCATTTTTATGTGTAAGGAAGTGCTTGCAATTAATGCAGCCTTGAAGAAACGTGTGTTAAATAGAAGCACAGTCATCTAAATTAGCTCAGGAAAAATGTTTTGTATGCAGGGGATGACTTGGGAGAAAGTGTGTTGTACTTCCAGACTGATGCTGTGCCTGGAATTAAGAAAGGGGGATAAATGATACTATGAGAGATAACTTAAGTGCCTTCTCAAGTGTTTCTTGTGAACGTATCTTCACAAAAAAAAAAAAAGGTAAAATGAAGTGTTATATATAGCAATTACATTTGGCAGACAATCAGTGTTGGAGTGGGTTCATTTATAACAGATTAATTTAAATGGTGAATGGAGTTTTGTATGAATCATGGCCTTGCTTAAATATTTTTTTTTTTAATAGAAAAAATCTGCATTTATCTGGATGGGAATTCTCATTTTGATGGTACATATCTGAGATGTAACCAAATACTCCACAACCATTTTCAATCTGCATAGTTTTGTCTAAATTTTGGTTTATTAATAACATCAAACAAAATCTTAGAGACTACAGATATTTTCAGAGAATCATAGAATCACAGAATGGTTTGGGTTGGAAGGAGCCTTTCAGATCATCTCCTCCCAACCCTGCTGCTGTGGGCAGGGTTATCTTTCACTAGACCAGGTTACTCAGAGCCTCATCCAACCTGGTCTTGAGCACTTCTAGGGATGGAGCATCCTCAACCTCTCTGGACAGCCTGTGCCAGTGTCTCACCTCTTTCACAGTGAAGAATTTATTCCTAGTATCTCTTCTAAACCCCCTCTGTTCCACCTTGAAGCCATTCCCCTTGTCCTGTCACTCCAGGCCCTTGCAAAAAGTCTTTCTCCATCTTTCCTGTAGGCTCCCTTCAGGTACTGGAAGGCCAAAGTAGGTCATCCCTAAACCTTCTCTTTTCCAGGTGAAGAATCCAAATTTTCCCAGCTTTTCCTCATAGGAGAGGTGCTTCATACTTTTAATTATCTTGGTGGCTCTCCTCCTACTTGTGTTTACATGCATTTTTCCTGTAGCATTTATCTTATCATTAAAATAATCAAAGTGTAGTTTATATATGAGTGCAGCTGAACAAAAATAACAGGATAAGTAATTACAATTAGTCCTATTCTGATCCCATAGATTGATCAGTGACCATTTACAGCTTTTACAGCTGATGTGCATTAACATGTGCAATGTAATGTGAGAATTGATGTTTACTGGTTGGAAAACTACTTAAGATCACAGCTCCTCAAGATTTATTTTAAGCCTTTTCTCATCAGTGTAACATTTAAGCTAGGTAGGTGACATTTAGAAGTCATTTTTTTTTGTTTCCTTAGACTAAAATGCTTTGGAAGTTTTTAGCATAATTCTGTATGGCGTCTCAGACTTCTAGGTTGCTGCTTGATCAGACACAATTCAATAACATTAGCATTAAAACGCTAATGGCAATCTTTTTTGCAGTGGAGCAAATCAATGTCTTTTCTCTTCTCACTTCTTCATAACTCCACAAACCATAAAGAATTATGAAAACCTTTATAGTACTGTAGTCTAAATACAGAAATCTACTGTGAAATTTGTATTTACTTGACACATTTAGTTCAGTGCATGCTTAGTGAATTATCAAAATATGATTTTTCTATTTTATATTCAGAAAGCAAGAAAATAATTTTATTACTATACAGTTTTGCATATCTTTACATTTCATCAAGATAAACTTTATAAATAAATAATTTTTATAATTATAAATCTTATAATAAAATAAACAAAGTTAAATCTTTTTAATTCATTGTGTTTATTGTGTAATAATACTGCAGTGATATAAGCTTGTTTAAAAATTATAAAATTTAAAAACTAATTTGAGATAAAAGAGCAGAGAATAATATACACAAATTGTTACACAATAAAAAAACAGAATAAAAAGAAACAGCACCAATTGTTTATAAATAGCAGCTATTTATGTGCGATACAGATGATTGATAGCTGAAACATGCAAAAGAAATATCCCTCAATAAGATGTGAAACATAGTTTTAGAGAAAATTTCCCCTGAACCCACTCCTTTATTTGTAATATATTTGAACTGCAGAACATGTTAATGAATGTCCACAGCTCATTGAAAACATAACATCTTTGTAAATTAGGAAAAAAATAGGAAAAGCTTTAATGTTATTCTGAAAATTTTCACTACACCTGTATTCGTTAGAGCTTTTTGTGCATACTGGACTATATAGGCATACAGCAAAATAATAAGTAATACTGATCTAAAAGCCAGAGTATAATACCTGAAACCACTTTCCCTTATTTCCTGAGAGACTACTTTGCTGTAGTTTCTAAATCTTCCCTCCATCTCATCTAAACCCCTGAGGTTAATCCAGCAGTTATTTTGAAGCTGATAGTGTATTCTGCTCTGGGTTTACAGGTCTTGACAAGTCCATTGTGTTGAACAGGAAGAAAAAGGAGAGATTTATCAGGTGTGATGTTTTGAGGTGGCACTGATTGTCTGCCCAATAAGCACTGCACTAAAGGCATGACTGTTATAACTCACACAGAACACCAGCTCCCAAAACTAAATCATTTTCTGAATATATAAATTAAACTACTGGACTGATGCAGACAAGTTTAAGACAAGCCATATATGAGAAAAAAAGAGCAAAACCTCTAATTTTTAAGAGAAAACATCTGAAATATCTCCAGTGTAGAATTTTCTGCTGACAAGCAGGATTTCTCCTCTCATCCCCAACTCACTTTCCCAGCAGCCCTGTCTTTGGCTTTCACCACAATCCTATTCTGAGTGGCAGTGACTGTCCACAGCTCCCATCAGACCTGTATCAGACTCAATGATTTCAGCATTTTAAATTATTCTGCTTTAAATTGATTGTAATACTTTTGCTGAACCATGTGTGGATAGATTCCATACATTCTAGTGTTCCATTGAAAATATGAATAGGAATAAACACATTAAACAAGAAAAAGGTATTTGAAAGCCTTATTTCAAAACTGAAACATTTCCAGAAGCTATTGAAAGATGGTATTTGACATAAAGTTATGTCTTCTAATATACTTTTAGACTTCAAGTTTTAAAATGTAATTATTTGCACTGACTTAATCATTCTATATTTTTGCTTTCACTAGCTCTGGCTATTATTAGCACTAAATATCACCAAAATATTATTGTTTGAGAGAGCTTATTTAAAATAAATCAAATCATCTTAGTTTGTCATTTAGGGAATAGTGTGGACTAGAGTTTTTGTTATAATGACTATATACAATAAATAATTTATGCCAAAATGCAAATATGTCTTGATTTTATCTCATTACAAGCTGTATCATTACAGAAATGACTGCATACAACTAGTTTCAAGTTGAATCTATTCAGCAAATAATCATGTCTGACATCTCAGGAATCACAATGTTAGAGGCACACAACAAAAACTCTTGTTGCTGCAACTTCTGAAGATTGCTATAGCCAGCTACTACTTTAACCTGGATTCTTGACAAGTGCTGTGCATCAGTTCATAGGAAAATCACAAAAGCAATGATAACTCTTTTACTAATACGTATTTTTAAAAATTGATAAAGGTTTATACTTAATGTTAACTTCATCTATTTTAACTGTAATTGTACTAAGGTATGAAAAATGATAAACTTAGCTTTGCACAAATGGAATGAAAATTCAAATGTACCTTTTAAGACTAATCTTTAAGATTATCGAAACTATCCTTCAAACTTTATGAACCTGGATAAGTTTTTTTTGCTCTTTCCTGACTGAGTTAAATAAAGCACTCAGCCAAGAGCAGATGTGTAATTCTGCAATGGAAGAGGGGGCAGGGGATCTGAGAAGTAACATTATTTAGTTGGTTTTCTCGTTCATAGTCTAAAGAATAAAGTCTTTCATTGACTGTGGTACTCATGACTCCTTCGGAATTTTCAAGGCTCATTATTTAACAAATGATTTAATAAGTTATTCAGACATTAGGCTGTACAATACATCCAAAACCCAAGGATAGAAGAAACCAAATATTTTATAAGATAGAAAAAATTCTAAGTAACATGAGTTCCAATGTGATTTCATGAAAATTTGCTTTTATGTGTACATTTAAGGATAGATATCCAGAGATACAGCCATCCTCATTAAAAAGTCAGCAAAAAATCTGCATATATTACAATTTTTATTCTTGATACAGTAGCTTACCAAAACATTGTACAGAAATTGTTCTACAAAAAAAAAAAAATAGCATCCTTGCCTTAAGTATGCCTTAAGAACATTAAAAATGTAACTTTAAAGCCTCCATTCAAGGTTACAATAGTTCATCCACCAGCAGATTTTTCTTTTTACAGGATGCTTATACTCCAAATACGACTGCTTGAGAGAGTGAAAGAATACACAGTGCTTTAGTGCTGAAGACTGAAACCCAAATGAAATTTATATGGGTTCATGCCCTATTTAGGAGATGTATTTCTAAAGGAGACTTGGAAGTAACTAAAAGGATCCTGAAAGACAACAACATTCACTGTATGCCACCACTGAATAATGAATTATTCAATAGAAGGATACTCTAAAAGACAACAATATATTTAGCCTGGATGAGCAGGGTGCTTTAGTGCTGCCCTGTGCAGTGTGGGTGTGTGCCTATGGGAGAGAATTTGGGAGATCCCAGCAAAGGCTCACACCAAAAACATAATGTGTCAAATTCTAGCAGGCTTTCCAGGCAGAATTCACTTTTCCATTCTGGTGCTTCTGGTGAAGGCCAGAAAGAGACAGAATTGCAAAAAATATTGGAAAGACAAAGAAGTTGATTTGAGTTTGTTTTTCCTGTGGTGGGGGGAAGAAAGCCTCCAGCAAACAACCACAGATGAAACAAGGAGGACTTTAAATCCCACATCATATTTATTACTCTACCTGGGTCTGCCAGGGCAAAAATCCTTGCTGTTCCCTACACAGTTCATTGCTGGATTTTGAGGAACACCCATGGCTGTCCTCTCCCAGGTGCCACATCCTGCACCTGGGACAGGGCCACTCTGAATGCACATACAAATGAGATGCTGGAGAGTGGTGGTGTGGAAAGGCACCTGGGGGTCCTGGTGGATGGAAAGCTGAACCTGAGCCAGCAGTGCCCTGGCAGCCAGGAGGGCCAAGCGTGTCCTGGGGACATCAGGGACAGCATGGCCAGAAGGGCAAGGGAGGGATTGTGCTGCTCTGCTCTGGGCTGGGGCAGCCTCACCTCCAGTGCTGGGGGCAGTTTGGGGTGTCATGATATAAAAAAGATAATGACATCTTCTCTCTGGGACCCGAGGGAATGCTCTGAAGCTGTGTCAGGGGAGGTTTAGGTTGGATATTAGAAAAAGATTTTTCACTCAGAGGGTGGCTGGGCACTGGAACAGCTCCCTAGGGAAGTGGTCACAACATCAAGCCTGACAAAGTTCAAGAAACATTTCAAGAATACTCTTGGGTATGGTGTCATTCTTGGGGTTGTGTTGTGCTGGGCCAGGAGTTGGACGTGATGACTGTGAGTCCCTTCCAACTCAGGATTTCTATGATTCTATGATCTTTGGGGGATTATGGGGTTTCTCTTAACTTTTAAGAACTGCTTGTATCAATAAATTTACTGGGCAATGAAAAGAGAAAGCCCTGTTTTCTTGGCTAAGATGCCTCTGTAAAGAAGACAAAATATTAGCTGATTGCCTTATTTTGCCAAATATACATATATATATATATATATATATATATTATCATTTAAGAAGGAATGAGACATACATATTCCAGAACAGCAAATCCCTTGTGTTTATGTAGGAAGCTAAAGTCCCTGATTTGAATTTCTAACACATCTTTTAGTCATTTTCTTTCAGTAAACCTTGTCCTGCCCTTGGGGTACCCTAGCCCAGTTACTTTCCAGGGAGTACAGAACAGGAACTGAACATTTTCAGCCTTCCTCAAGTGTAGTTTTCTAATCCTCTCCATATATGTTGGATATGTTCCAAGTTTCCAGTTTATCTTGAAACATAGACTCACTCCTAGAATTTGTCTGTCCTTTTTTCTTCTCCATCTACTTTTAAAAGAGCTCAAAGGAAATAGAGAGTAATACTTTCATTATCTGTCTATATTCTTGTGCTCCTGGGAAAGTTTTTCTAGTTCCCATTAACCTTTCTTCTCTCTGTGTGGAGATTAAGCACTCAATCCCTTTCCCTAACACATATTTCTTCTACTCTGACAAAAGAAAATGTATCAAATTTACTTTTTCTTTTTTTTTTTTTTTTAATAATTGCTAAGAGCTAAATCAATAAAAAATGGCCATGGAAAAGGCTGTAAAATAGCTCGGTTTAAACAAATTTGTACATACCATTTTTATCTATTGGAGTTGTAAAGCCTATAATAAAACATTATGGCAGGATTGGTAAAATGCTGATATTACATACTGTTTATGAGGAAAAATTGTTATTTTTCCATCATCTCTTGTAAACAGCTACCACGCTGATTCACTGGTCTTTTTGTCTAACTTTCATATCAGGAATAAAACCATTTAAGTAATCATATGTTCTCTGAGGTGATTTCCAGAATAAATGTGCTCTGTTGAATTAAGAATCTGTTGGAAGATTGGTGGATTAGAGTGGAGGAACAGGGAATAAAGCAAGCTTGAATAAATGTGTTTGCTTAGTCAAAATCTCATGTACTTTCTAGAAACCTGACTGTAAAATAAGTGCATATTTTAATCTCAATATAGCTGTACAATGAAGATAGTCACATATTTTGTACACTTAAATGTACCTCCTAAAGAAAATGAAAAGAAAGAAATATGTTAAAGAAATATGTTCTTTCCACTCAAATTTTTCAAAAACATGTCTGTGTAGAAACTTATGATAGACTAGACTGCAAGACCAGACCAAGTCAGCCAGAATGTCTTGGCCCATCAACTATATCAGATTGCTTTTCAGAAAGGTGAGGGTCACCAGTAAAATACTAATTCTCATCTTTCCAATTTTGATGATCAATTGCATAAGGATGTTTCTTAGGTGATTTTTAATTTTTTAAAATTATTGTTATTATTATGTTTATTGTTTATTTAAATGAAAACAGAAGGCAGTTGAGACAAGCTAAGAGCTTGGTGCTTACCATGTCCCTGACAGATCCATGAGATCAGGGAAGATCCAGACAGTGCACCCAGGTCAAAGAGCAGCCACACCTTTTCAAAACCACCTTGTGCATACAGGTACACACTGCATCATGTTTGCATCACCTGTCACTGTGTTTGCCAGTCATATGCATCAGAATCTCTCCTTTCCTATCATTGTGCTAGAATCTCTGAACTTCTTTCCCTTTCCCACTTTTCATCATATCTTCTGATTCATATTTACTGCATATTTATTTGTCCTCAATATCTGTTTTAGTTATCCTCCTATCTGTAGCTTCTAAGACTTCACTCTAGAAAAATAAATTCTTTATTTTCACCACTGCTCCATGGCAAAAGTGGTTTTCCCCAAGTCCCAGCTTTGTCTGTCCTTTCTCCTACTCTCACAACATATCCTCTTTAAAGAGTTTGATTCCTTTACACTCACACTTTCCTAGTAATGCATTAATTTTTTTCAAATTTAAATCCATTCTTTTATACCTTTTAACACCTGCCACATCCAATTCTGTTCATAAGGTGCTATAATTTTTGTATTATTACTATTATTTTTTCCTATAAACAGGATCACTCTGTTTTGTCATTAAAAATAAACGACATTACATTGACATTATCTTTTTCTTTTGTTTCTTCTACTCCACTTCTCACTGAGATACAGAATTATCTGTTTATGCTTGCCTCAATCACTGTTTGTAGTTTAGCACCTCTTAATGCTGATATTGGGGGAGAAGTTTATAGCTGTTTAAGGAAAATATGTTTATACACGAAGCATGTATGCAGTTAATTCAAACAGCTTACATAGAAAGCAACATGGAAGCAGAGCTACAACTGATAAAAGTTATGTCAACTACTTTTCCTTAAATTTCAGTCTGTGATTGAAATAATTCTGATATGACAGTTGGCAGAGGATAACTCTAATAAACTCAGTGGCACACAGTCATGATGAGTATTAGTACTGTAGTGTTGTGGTTACTCTAAGCATGACTAGATCCTTTAGGATGAGCAGCTCCAGTTTCCTGAGTTCACCTCAACCTGCAAAGGACTGCAAGATCTCTTGGTCAGCCCTGCAAGCCCCCAGGTGTCCTGCTGGCATGTGGAGCTGCCAGGAGAAGGTGTTCACCTTCCTGGTACCAGCTGATGCTCACAGCCTGGCTCTGCAAGGCTCATTCTCCTCTGCTCTTCCCTTCCCTTCTGCAGCTTTTGAGTGGCCTTGCCATCCTCCCTGCAGGTGTCTCTCTGGAATACCTGCAGCTTCANTTTTTTTTTTTTTTTTAATAATTGCTAAGAGCTAAATCAATAAAATATGGCCATGGAAAAGGCTGTAAAATAGCTCGGTTTAAACAAATTTGTACATACCTTTTTTATCTATTGGAGTTGTAAAGCCTATAATAAAACATTATGGCAGGATTGGTAAAATGCTGATATTACATACTGTTTATGATGAAAAATTATTATACAAAATGCATTTTTCCATCATCTCTTGTAAACAGCCACCACGCTGGTTCACTGGTCTTTTTGTCTAACTTTCATATCAGGAATAAAAACATTTAAGTAATCATATGTTCTCTGAGGTGATTTCCAGAATAAATGTGCTCTGTTGAATTAAGAATCTGTTGGAAGATTGGTGGATTAGAGTGGAGGAACAGGGAATAAAGCAAGCTTGAATAAATGTGTTTGCTTAGTCAAAATCTCATGTACTTTCTAGAAACCTGACTGTAAAATAAGTGCATATTTTAATCTCAATATAGCTGTACAATGAAGATAGTCACATATTTTGTACACTTAAATGTACCTCCTAAAGAAAATGAAAAGAAAGAAATATGTTAAAGAAATATGTTCTTTCCACTCAAATTTTTCAAAAACATGTCTGTGTAGAAACTTATGATAGACTAGACTGCAAGACCAGACCAAGTCAGCCAGAATGTCTTGGCCCATCAACTATATCAGATTGCTTTTCAGAAAGGTGAGGGTCACCAGTAAAATACTAATTCTCATCTTTCCAATTTTGATGATCAATTGCATAAGGATGTTTCTTAGGTGATTTTTAATTTTTTAAAATTATTGTTATTATTATGTTTATTGTTTATTTAAATGAAAACAGAAGGCAGTTGAGACAAGCTAAGAGCTTGGTGCTTACCATGTCCCTGACAGATCCATGAGATCAGGGAAGATCCAGACAGTGCACCCAGGTCTTTGAGCAGCCACACCTTTTCAAAACCACCTTGTGCATACAGGTACACACTGCATCATGTTTGCATCACCTGTCACTGTGTTTGCCAGTCATATGCATCAGAATCTCTCCTTTCCTATCATTGTGCTAGAATCTCTGAACTTCTTTCCCTTTCCCACTTTTCATCATATCTTCTGATTCATATTTACTGCATATTTATTTGTCCTCAATATCTGTTTTAGTTATCCTCCTATCTGTAGCTTCTAAGACTTCACTCTAGAAAAATAAATTCTTTATTTTCACCACTGCTCCATGGCAAAAGTGGTTTTCCCCAAGTCCCAGCTTTGTCTGTCCTTTCTCCTACTCTCACAACATATCCTCTTTAAAGAGTTTGATTCCTTTACACTCACACTTTCCTAGTAATGCATTAATTTTTTTCAAATTTAAATCCATTCTTTTATACCTTTTAACACCTGCCACATCCAATTCTGTTCATAAGGTGCTATAATTTTTGTATTATTACTATTATTTTTGTATTATTACTATTATTTTTTCCTATAAACAGGATCACTCTGTTTTGTCATTAAAAATAAACGACATTACATTGACATTATCTTTTTCTTTTGTTTCTTCTACTCCACTTCTCACTGAGATACAGAATTATCTGTTTATGCTTGCCTCAATCACTGTTTGTAGTTTAGCACCTCTTAATGCTGATATTGGGGGAGAAGTTTATAGCTGTTTAAGGAAAATATGTTTATACACGAAGCATGTATGCAGTTAATTCAAACAGCTTACATAGAAAGCAACATGGAAGCAGAGCTACAACTGATAAAAGTTATGTCAACTACTTTTCCTTAAATTTCAGTCTGTGATTGAAATAATTCTGATATGACAGTTGGCAGAGGATAACTCTAATAAACTCAGTGGCACACAGTCATGATGAGTATTAGTACTGTAGTGTTGTGGTTACTCTAAGCATGACTAGATCCTTTAGGATGAGCAGCTCCAGTTTCCTGAGTTCACCTCAACCTGCAAAGGACTGCAAGACCTCTTGGTCAGCCCTGCAAGCCCCCAGGTGTCCTGCTGGCATGTGGAGCTGCCAGGAGAAGGTGTTCACCTTCCTGGTACCAGCTGATGCTCACAGCCTGGCTCTGCAAGGCTCATTCTCCTCTGCTCTTCCCTTCCCTTCTGCAGCTTTTGAGTGGCCTTGCCATCCTCCCTGCAGGTGTCTCTCTGGAATACCTGCAGCTTCATATCCTTCCCCTGACAGCTTCTCCTGACAGATGGTTCACTGTTCCCAGTGAGACAGTGAGATACCTCTTACTCTGATCCAAAGCAATTTGATCACTCAGTCCTTGGTTGCAGCTCTCCATCTGGGGATTGCAGCTCCAGGAATGATCCACAGATGATGAGTTCTGAGGCTGTTTTAGCCATGATGGTGTCATGCTATTAATGTGTAACCCAGTGAATTGATATCTATGTTCATTCAGTAATTCAACATACAATGTCTGGATTCTGTCTTGCCACAATCAATTCTAAGCTTGTGCTGGGTTGACAATTTGTTTCCAGACTCTCCTCACCTCAGCACCTGCCAGTCCTCCAGATATGGTCAGAAGCCTTACCTAACATGAAAAGGGATTTAATTTTCCTACTGCAGTTTATCATGCCAAATCTAAATTACTCCCTGCATTTCTCCTTTGGTTTTCACTCTCCTCAATTGCATTTTACTCCAAGAGCATAATGAATATCCAACTGTGTCGGACAATATTGCTTCTAGCTCAGAAATTTGGTTTCATCTAGCTGAGCAACATCAATGGGAAATGTTATTTAGAGACTTGCCACTTTCTGCAAACCATTCTCCCACAGAGTTGATCACCCTTTGTCTCCTTTCATTTCGTACAAACATGGCCAAGTCACCTCCATTTTCTAAAGAAAAAAAAACATTCAACGTTCCTCTCCAGCAACATTTTTTTTTGTCCTTTCTCTTCAATTACTATGGGCACAGAATATTACAATAGTCATCCCTAGCTGAGTTTCCATGTATTTTCCAGAAACCACTAAAACAAAGTCCTTAGTACACTGCAGATTATATTAAAAGAAGTACCCCATTTTCCTTCTTTGATTTAATAGCTTCCTTAAGCCAAAATTTCCCCCATCTTTGTCTTTCTTCCGCTATTTGATCCTTTCTCAAATTTCTTTTTGTCTCACCTGAATCACTATTTCAGTCCATTCTAAACATAAAAATATTGTCTCAAATCCTGCTGTAATTTTCTCCATGGTTACGAGAGTCCACTTGGCCTTTTGCATTTTCCTTTTAAATTATTTCTTTCATGAAACCTCTCCATAGAAAACAAATTTATTTTCCATTGTTACATGGCAACACATCCCAGAACTGTGTTCTTGCCAAAAAATTTGCCACATGTAATTTCAGACCTTATACCTTAGTAGAAAACCACATCTCTCCTAATATTTATGGCAGAAAAAAAGCTCAAACCCAGTGTTTGCACTGATATGTCTGAGATTATTATTTTAGAAAGAATGGCTTTCTACTTGAGTCTTATTTCAGCTATGAAAGTTTGAGTGGTTACCCATTAGAGTCACATATCAGGATACCAAAGCTAAGATCTCCATTTGAATTTTGATTAATGTTTTACTGAATACCCAACTGTAAATTTAATTTCAGTTGCCTAAACTATGTTTTTTCAAACTGTTCCTTCTTGCTGCCTTGCTCCCGTCTCCGATAATCTCTATCCATCTCCATCCATCCAGACTTTTTTCTCGAATGTCAATTTCAAATCATATTTCTTACTCAAGTCATCATATCTAGGTTATCTATATCTTGACAAGTTTTATTTTTACACCCAAGACAATGAATGTCTATCATTTTAACCTTTATTAGCCTAGTCCTTTTTTTTTCCATCTCGAATGAAAAGCCATTCAAGATGCACATGAAAAATTCATAATTCACTCCTATTACTTTGATGATACAAATTCCTTCTTTTTATTTCTCTGTTGAATTCCCCTCTTTATTATATCATAAATTAAAGTAGAGAAAAAAGGCTTCAAAGTATGTTAATAGTCTTTTCATTTATCCTTCAATATCAAGATTCACCTTGCACTTGCCACTCACAAAGTGCTCACGAAGTAATTCCCCCTCCATGTCCTCATTGTTATTTATAATTAACAATGAACTATTGTTTCCTTGTGATTGTTTATGTAATAATCATAATGCTATTATGAGTTCTTTTTAACACTTACATTATAAGCTATTTATGGAAAGAAGAGCTTTTCTTGTACAAATACCTGTTAAGTGGGGTCTGGACAAGACCTTCTTTTATTGTGAAAATAGAATTATAAAATGAGGATTATATATATTTTTCTTTATGCACAATTTTTGGGTGCATACATTGTATAATAGGAAAGTTTCATACCAAAATGTCATGCAAAGACACAGGGAGAGATTAGTTCCCTTCCTCAGTGGATCTTCTGTGACCCATGGTTAAATGAATTAGCTCAATAAATTCATATCTCTGAATCCTTATTATTAAATTCTCAATTGCTATCCAAAAATTACTTTAATTGAAGTAACACTAGCAATGTACAGTCCATAGGTATTCTGTGAGCTGTACTGTCATATTATGACAATTACTTTGATATAAATATTAGATATTATATAGTCATGAAAAGTAGAATTATTTTCTTAGATGAATGCAGCATTTTTACTTTCTAGGGTACTTCTTATTCACATAGAATGAAATAATTCCAATATTCTGACAACAAACTGAAATGTAATTTTTCATTTATTTTTGCTAATGGTTGTGATGTAATTTTGAACACTAATGCAAATGGTAAACTGAGCAAAACCACATAATTACTTCATTACATTTACTGAAATCAAAATAAACAGTCCAGAAGCAACAAAACAACTTCAGAGTGATGAAAGTTGTTATCATCTATGGGTTTTTGTGTCATCTGAGAGTACCATAAGAGTGTGACATTAGTGGGCTGAAATAATGGGAAATTTGAGTGTTGCACAGGAAGATTATCTGAAATATTTGTATCAGGAATTAAACTACCATTCTACCATGGTCTGATGCAATACATGAAATTTCCATGCAAAACCACAGAAAGGACAAGTGAGTGCACACTTAACACACCTCTGACCAAATTCGCCCCATTGGGCATCAAAGAGCTGTCAAATGCAGGTCAATTATCCATGTTCAGAGAGGACCTGTATTTCTTGTAACTAGATTTAAATTCACAACTGCATTTAGTGCCAAGGCACTTAATATGAGAAAACATACACAAGATTATCAGCCTAGACATAAATACAGCAGAGGGACCATTCACAAAATGCTGATATCACACAGCTGGTGCATGAGGCATGTATACAGGAGGAATATTCATGTTTTACAGCGACAGAGAAGTAAAAGAAATTTTAACTGAGAACCCTAGGTATCATTCTTGAAGGACATCTTGACGGATCTTTCTATTTTCTAAATTCCAGTTGCCTGCTAAGAGCTAAGGAAGAATCCACCTGTGCAAATCTGATCAATTCCTAAACCGAGGTTCTGTGGGACATATAATTAATGAATCACTTCATATTTTGCCCCTACAATTTTTTGAGTAGTTTGCATAACGTATGAAACTGTCTCTGGGGATAGACAATGGAGGCAGGAGGTATGTAAAACCTAACCTTCAAGTTTCTGAGTACTCAGGAAAACTGAATATAAAACCAATAACTGATTACAGATGTTTCCTTGCAATTTCCAGGCTGGAACATCTTAGTGTAGTAAAATGATGAGGGCATTCCTTAAAATTTCCACTTGTTATCAATCTAAGTTTGAAATTAAGAAAATTATTACTTTCTTTAAAATGTTTTTTTGCTGTACATATAAATTAACTTCTATCTCCATGACAGCTTGATTTCACAGCTGGTCTTTTAACTTCTAATCCTCAATTTGGCTCCTGAACAGAATCCGCACTTCAAGTTTTTTATTTAATATTCAATCCCCTTCCCAACACCTGTCAGAAACCAACTTTTGAACAGGAAAACATAAATAAGTGCACTTTAATTGTTCATTAAAAGGCTTCTGTGCAATTTTTAAGTGCTTAGGAGACCAGCAAGAAAACCCTGAGCAGTCATATCTCCTTCCATAAGTTCTGGATTTGCACACAAAAATATTTTCACAATCTTTTCAGTTTTCAGAAATATTTGTCAAGTGTAACACTCCATAATCAAGAACACATATAAACAAAAAGGTTTTCTTTTCAAGTACTTATAATTGATATAAAGTATGTCTATGTCTCTCAAGATGAATTAACATGGGCAGAATAATGAGACATCATAACATATGCTCAGCAACAGTTATACTCAAAGTTCATAAAACAACGAAAGATTAATCTCCAATAATTACCATTCTATAAAAACCTGTTGTGGTATTGTAACACAATGGACTTGAAAATTAGGATTAAAAAAAAAAAAATATGTTCTTTGTTAGTGGCAAGCAGAGAATTATGAGAAATAACAGTATGTGAACCCTATCAAATATCACTTTTACTTATATGGAATATACCAATACATATATGTACACAAGTTACTGCTTGTTCTTACACTAATGAGCTCTTGTAATAATCAATTTTGATAGGATACATGAACATCAGTTCTGTCTTGTTTCAATTTGTTGGTTCTTCCTTTCCATCATCAGTTGTCAAACTAGAGCAATAATAAAAACAGATCGTGCTACTTTGCTCTATATGAAATATGTTAGGTATGTAACTTGGCAACTTCTATCAGATGATGAAAGGAGATCCAGAAGAATCAAATATTACCCTTACTTATTTTAACAGTATTTTTTTCTTTAAGGAGCTCAAAAACAGCTCCTTTAATTTTATGATTTTATGAGTTTTTAATTTGCATTTTGTTTGAACCACAAACTGGGACTTAAAGAACAATTGCCCATTCTTTTAGTTTCAACATATGGACAACTTAAAAACTATATCATGTAGAGGGGAAAAAAATGGATTTTAAGTATATGTTCTTTCATAATTATTTTTCAGTTTTGTTAGGTTGTTGAGGTTTTGCTTGCTTGCTTCATTTTGGGTGGGTGTTTTGTTTGGATACTTGTTTGGGTTGTTACGGTAGTTTGTTTTGGTTTGGGGTTTTTTTTGTTGTTTTTTTTTTTTTTAAGTGTAGCTATTGAATAAGCATAATGCCTTTGAACTTTGCTCCTCCAAAGGAAGTATGAGACCTGAAACTCATTAATCGTGAAGGGGCTGTGCTTTACCTTGTGTCATTGATCATGCCAGCCCCTAATCGATCAAAAGCACTGTGGGGGCATTTAACTCAGTTTGAGGTCTAGCGAGGAAAACCATACATTATTCAGAGATGTCTGGAACTCAAGGGTCGGGAAGACAGATTGCATAAAGAACTGCAAAACTAAAGGAGTTTTAGGTTCTGACATGGATGTAATAACTTCAGAGAAGATGAAAAGTGTGGAATAGCAGTAATGGAAACTTTATTTATTTACCAAAACTACTGTAGTACAAGTTTCTTATCTCAGTGAGCTACAGATAATAATGATCTTCAGATGCAATTGACCTGTGTGAATTTAAACTCATGACCTGAACATGACAGATCATATGTCCCCCTAGGACTTTTTGAAGACAGCAATTTGGCATTTGGAATTACTTTTTTGAAATAGATAAAAGTAAAGTGATCTTTGCATGGCATAAGCAGGGATCAGACAATATATGCTAAAATCTTTCTGAAAATACATTTATTTTCAGCCACTCTTGATAAAAAGATTAAGAATTTGATAAATGGCCATCATGTCACAGAATTATTAGAAATGTGGCTTTGTAATCTATGAACAGGATCCAAGTTGACAAGCATTCATAAATTCAACAGCTAAATTCCATTTCTAATTAGAAACTCAAAGAAAATATAATTGAAAAAATTAATACAATGCAGGCAGTGTGAAGGAGAGACATTTTGACATTTTGATGGACTATCATTCGAGACTAGTCATAGACTTCTGGTAGTCTTAAAAAAGATTCATAGAAGATGGCTGGCTCTTCTCTTTTTTTTATCTCTGTTTTTATCTTTCTGTAAACCCACATAATTGTTGAGTTTGGAAAAGGCTACCAAGACTATTGAGTCCAGCTGTTAAACCAGCAATACTGTCTACACCATTGAACCTATGTGCCACCTACAAGTCTTTTAAATACCTCCAGGGATGTTAATACCACCAGTTCCTTGGGAACCTGTTCCATTGCTTGATACTCCCTTTACCATGAAGAAACTTTTTTCCTAATATCCAATATAAACTTCCCCTGGTGCAAATTGAGACCATTTCTTCTTGTCCTGTTGCTTTCAGCTTGGGAGAAGAGACCAATCCCTGCCTTGCTACAATCATCTTTCACGTGGTTGTAGAGAGTGATAAGGTCTACCCTGAACCCTCTTTTCTCCAGACTAAACAACCCCAGCTCCCTGAGGCGATCCTCCTATTTGTGGTTCAGACCCTTCCCCAGCTTTGGACTCACTCCAGCCCCTCAATGCCTCTCTTGTAGTGAGGTGCCCAAAACTGCACACAGGATTTGAGGTGTGGCCTCACCAGTGCCCAGGACAGGGGGACAATCACTGCCCTGGTCCTGCTGCCACACTATTGCTGATCCAGGCCAGATGCCATTGGCCTTCCTGGCCCCCTGGACACACCTGGCTCAGGTTCAGCTGCTGTGGACCAGCACCCCCAGGTCCTTTTCCTCCAGGCGCCTTTCCAGCCACTCTTCTTCCAAACCTGGAGCATTGTCTGGAATTGTTGAGATCCAAGTGCAGGATCCAGCATTTGACCTCATTGAAACTCAAGCAATTTGCTTCAGTCCACCAATCCAGCCTGTTCAGATCCCCGGTGTATCAACACTCTTGCACAACCTGGGGTCATCTGCAAACTGCAGGTGCCCTGGATCTCCTCATCCAGATCATCAAAAAAGATTCAACAGGACTGGCCCCAGAGCTGAGTCCTGTGGAACACCACGGGTGTCCCTCTCCAGCTGGATGGAATTCTGTCTCCCACCAATTTCTGGGCTCAGCCATCCAGTCAGTGTTTATCTAGGAAACTGGGCACCTGTGCAAGCTAGGAGCAGCCAATTTCTCCAGCAGAATGCTGTTGGAAATGATGTCAAAGGGTTTTCTAAAGCCAGGGAAGCAATATCCACAGCCTCTCCTTTACCTACTAAGTGGATCATCTTGTCATAGAAAGAGATCAGGTGAGTCAAGTGGGACTTGTATTAAACACCTCAGCCTCTTCCTTCTCCTTTGTCATTATGTCTCCCTCCACACATAAAGGATGAAGATTCTCTTTAGCCCTCCTTTGGTTATTAATGTATTTATAGAAATATTTTTATTGTCCTTTATGACAATAGCCAAATTAACTTCTAGCTGGTCTTAACCTTTTTGATTTTATGCCTTCATAACCTCCTGACATCCTTGTAATCCTCCTAAATGACCTTCCCCTTCTTCCAAAGGGAGTAAACTCTCTTCCTTTTGTTCCCTGAATTCCAGTTGTTTCCAGCCAAATCTTTCTGTTCAGTCAAGCCAGTCTTCCTCCCTGCTGGCTCACCTTTCATCACATAGACACTCCTGCCCCTTGAAACTTTCCATCTTGAGGAATGTCCAACTTTCCTGGCCTCCTCTAGCCTTCAGGACTACCTCCAAAGGGACTTTTTCAAACAGTCTTTTAAACAGACTTCCCTCCAGAAGTCAAAACAGCAGTTCTGCTAACCCCCCTCCTTTTTTTCACCAATTATCCATCTGATTACATTGAATTGTTTTACTTCAGCATGAACAACCATTCTGAAATGCCAGTTATTATATTCCTGCATCCAATTTATTTAATTGGCTAAAATGGGCAGAAATTGGCTTTTTCAGCCTCCAGGGAGCATTCAACTTCCAAATCACTTAGTCAGGTTTCTGAGTGAAAAATTGATATTGCCAGCTGACCAGTCATCTCTGATCAGGTAGCTCACATCTAAACAAACAACCAAAGAAACATTCTTCAGGAAGATTTACACAAACAGCAAATAACAATTCTAGATAAATCTGAAATGAAAACATACACATAGTAAACATGTAAGGCATAAGAACTTATATCTATCAATTTGTATTTAGAAATATTTACTAATTTCTTCTCAGTTATTTGTTTCTGTATCACTATTGTATCACTATTGTTCATTGATAAACATTTTCTACACATTTCAAGGACATAAGCAGCACTTAAAAAGCACAGATAATAAATAGTGTTCTTCACATGCATAGGTTCAAATACATAGGTTGTCCTGTTATAAATATTTAATAGAAACTTCAACTAAAACACCTCAGGCCTTTACTTTCATATAACTTAATTTCTCATTGATTTGCTTCTTGTTTCGGTTTACCCAACAGGCTATGATAGATTTTTTTACGTCTTAAAAGCCCTGATCCAACTTTATCCAAAATGGTTGGACCCCTTTCTTTTCCTGTATGCAGACTTTATACATAATAAGACAAACTTGATGCCCACCAGCATTTTCCTGTAAACTGTTTTTTTCATTTGCTCTGATAAGCAGTCTTTGTAATAAATTGCCACATTTATGGAACCATAAAATTTCAAGTGCATTTTTTTTGGTGATGATTGTATGAAATGCCACTCTAGGGTATTCCAAAGATTTCATTGTCAGTGTCTGACAGAACTTCAATGAGAAACAGATACTTGGGTAGGCCTTTGCTTTCAGAAAGATCACTAAACTCTCTCCCATGAAATTATTATTCCATATAAACTCCTCACAA
>VZTT01035061.1:4239-16872 GCA_013400855.1 Buphagus erythrorhynchus | reverse complement strand
TCTTTCTAAAACCATCTTGGAATCAAAGCTCTCTCAACCTAGAAAAGGTGCATTCTTAATCTAAAAAAGTATTTTATAACAGAGACAAAATCCAAGATGAGAATAAGCAAATAGTTGGCTACATTTTTCCTATCTTAAATATGCTATCAGTCAATTTTGACATTATCTTTCCAGGCCACAAAATTTTACTTTTTAGGTAGCACAGTCTTGTATACCATAATTAATTCAACTGCACTGCCCACAGGCAACAATACTTGCAAGAGCTTGGCCCTTAAGCAATGACCTAGAAAGCATTACCCAATATAGAAATAAAGTTATTGATAAAAAAAAAATGAAATTATATTTGCAAATATAACCTTAAGTATATATGTAGAATCTGAAGTTTTGGTAGCATTTCTTGAATTTCATCCAGCAAAAATAAGCTGTTTATTCAGTTAAAGCATATGTAGATATCTCATACAGTTTACTAAAGGAAGCATTTGAGTTTCTCAATTAGTTCATTCTTTCCTACCATTGGTTCTGTTGTCTTTTCTTGACAGAACTTAAAACAACCCAAGCTTCATAAAACACTTAGATCAAGAGAACTATAAGAACATTGCATAATATATATCTGAAGGTATAAATCTCTTGCATTCCTTACCTTATACCACAGAATTTCAGGCTCCCTAAATGGAAATAAAAAATCCTCAATTTCAGGACATGAGATTTCCTTGCTTTTGCTAAGTTCAGCTTTTTCAAAATATTTCATCTTTGAATTGTAGCAGAGTCCAGTGTCATTTTCACCCACCGTCAGCGAAATGGACACTTTCATACAGTAAGTTGAGTTTCTGTAATGCAAGAAAAATAGAAAGAAAAGTCTAATAAATTGGAACTTGAGCAACACATCAAGAGCTACATATTCATCAGTGCTGAGCATGCCTTACACTGGAAGTGGTAACATTTTACAGAAGTTAATTAAAAAGAAAAGAATCTTAGTCATAGAATGAAGGATGTGTCAACCTAAGGCACCGCCAGATTGCTGACCATAGCCTTCAATGCCCATATTCCCAGGACAAAATGTTCTGCATTACCTGCAGACTTCATGAGCTTCTGCTCTCTCTGGAAACTTGTTTCTACATCTGATAAGTGAGGCAGCCAGAGACCAGAGAACTGTTTGAAATTTTTTTTGTTTGATTGTTTGTTTGTTTGTTTGTTTGTTTTGTTTTTTCATTTGAGTTTCCAGGTGGGGAGCAAATGAGTGTATAAAGCTGAGTACTTCCCAGGAGCACACTGTGATGATGCAAGATTTCTCTCCTACTGTTCTGAAAATGCATTTTACCCCTGGCCTGCTGACAGAGGATCCTGCAGAGAGAGCACTGAGGAAACATTCACCTCCTTGTCACCACTCTCATCCTCTATGACCTGATTGCTTATTTATAATGGACTTGGGTGTTGCAGAAATGGCAGAATCTCAAAGATCAATTTCTTAATATCTGTTTCCTTTTTCTGTTCAATAAGAGGGGATAGAAATACTTAAGGATAAAAAATCAGAAAACTTAATTCCAATAACTCTAGAGTCCAATTTTCTACAGAAAATGTAACCTTGTAAGTAACTTTTAAATTAGAGAATAATCTTAGAAAGATAAATTTTTGAACAGAATGATCCTTAGCTGTTGATCTAATTCATGGACTTGTAAAAAAACCAAACACAATATTATTTCCTTATAATGAAGAAGTAAGTATAATTTGTTACCATGTTTGAGAATCTGCTGTATAAAGCAAATAAAGTCATTTAAGCTTCATGCAAATCAAAGAAAGAATCCACTGAATATGGATCACTCTTGCTGCATTTAAGCTGGTAAAGAGCCAATTCCCATTCTTACCTGTACATGCAATTGAAAATCACTCACTCTTTAAAAAATACATTTTCACTAGTGTAAATTATTTCTCCATTAAGTAGTTACTTGAAATATTTTAGTTATCTGTTTATCGTGTGTCTTGAACATATCATAAAAAGTCACTTAATTCTGTTTTCCAAATTTGTAAAACACTTTTTCTTTGTTCTTGGAAGACTCATCCCTTGGAAACAGGTTCTGAGCAATTCATCAAACTCAGGTTTAAGAGCAAACTAACTAGATTAGAGTATCCAGTTATTGGATGCAGGGAGCAGTATATAGGGAGCTGTTTGGCTATAAAATTTTCACATTTAAATATTCTCTTTCATTCCTTCCTGTGTGTTTAGATATCATGTTTTGTTCATGCTACTGAATCTCATTATTTAAATATTTCTAGGAGGACATGGCAGGGGGGAAAAAAGTGACGACACTTTACTGTCTTCCCAGTCTCTGAAGAAACAAGGTTAGTAAAATTTTTGCATAGGCATCCTTCAGTATTTGGAGTGAACTTTGCAAAAATTATGAATAAATGTTTTGATGTACTAAAGAACTCTGTTCTGCAACAGTGACAATGTCAATTGCCAGAGACAGAATTTTGTCTGAGGCACATCCAAGTTTCCATCGCAACAGCAGATCCCTTAGCAGATGCAGCTAAGGCTTCCTGCTCCATAAGAGAAGCATTTTGGAAATATTTCAGGATGTTTAAATTCATTGTTTGAAGTGGATTTTTCTAAACTGTCAGATACAAGGTACTGAAAAATTTTGGGTGGATTTTTATCAGCTGAGTTGCCTAACAGAATTTTCTTTCAAAAGCTCAAAGCATTATCAAAAAACCCTACAGTTCCAGATGCCCACTGGTGACACAGACTTCCTTATTTCAATTCTAAATACTAACTGTGGTGTGAATCTGACTCATCTCATGCTCTGTGTCAGAAACCAAGGCTGTTGGGATGAAACAAAAAGAGGCAGGTACAGAAGGCAGAGCAGCACAAACAGTATGAGGTAAGAAAACCAAGATAATGGGTTCATGGTACGGAAAGAGAGAAAGAAAATGAAATAGTGTCCAGGTAGGAATGAAGAAAAAGAAGAAAGTGGGGGGAGTTTGCTGATTACATGCCAGAGCATGAAGGATATAGTAGATGTAAAACCTCTGAGGCAACAGAAAAAGTAGCAGACAGAAGAGCTCTCTGGAACATGCACATACTGCAGAGGGTAAAAAATGCTCATGTGCTAGAGTAAGAAAGTTTTCCATATGTCTCTTACTAGAGGGACCAGGTAAGAAACAAATAAAACAAGCAAAAAAACCCCGTGACATGAGTTTAAGGGATTTTAAAAACTGGTATTAGCTAAATTAACTGTGCTTTAACTCACTTATCACTTGATATTTTTGGGGTGTTTCTTTTGTTTGCTAAATTCCCTTTTTTTTTCCTGAACATGGTGATAGAAGAGGTGACAAATTATCAAATTCATTTTTCCCTAATCTACCAGTCACAAATGTTTGCAAGTATAACATTAGCTAAAAACTTTTTGTACATATAAGTAAAGGTTTTCATTTTCATCTGTTATTCAATAGATTTTCAAGTGCTAAAATTTAATGAGAGCAAAAAGTAAAAAATACAAAAACAGGAAGAAAAAAAGCTGTTTGGTGTTTTTTATTTAAGACAACAAACCCATTAAAATCAAATTTATCTTAAACAAAGTTAAATGAACAGGTAACTTCTTAGAGGGAAAAGGAGAAGAGGGGACACAAGGGGGAAAACAGACAAGAGAACATGCACAGATCAAGAATAGCTTCTCCAAACTTTAGCTTTTGCAATATCCCCATCTACATTTAAAGGAGTTGCTTTGAAAATTAATCATTTAAAGCATGGTTTCTTTATAAATACATCTCTAAAATGGGCTAGATGGGTTTATGCTTACAAAACTCTGCTTTTTTTCCTCAGAAAAAGACCTCTGGTAATTGTCAGTCTCCAGCCTCCCCAGAAAGAGCTCAGTGATGGATTTTTACAGCTCAGTGCAGTCCAGGCATCATCCCTCATCATCCCTGCTCATGACAGAAGGGAAACTGGGACTCTTCCTGTTACTTGTCCACTCTGGTGCTTTGCCATTGTACTGTTTACCAGGGTAAACAAACTGGAGAGCAAACAGGAAGCCAGGAAATCTCTCTTATGTTTCTCCTCATCATACAAAGTTGGAAAGTAACTTTATTTCCGACTCAGTTGGAAAAGTAACTTTACTTCCAACTCCTTCAGAACTGGGCATTTAAAAGAAAGACAGAGAAAAATCTTTTCTTTGCAGTTTTACTTTAAATTTTAATAAGCAAACTTAGCTACTGTGTCCACATTCACTTTCTATAAATGGTCTACCACATTTCTGGGACAAACTTTTGTTGACTTCATTAATTAGTTTTTCCATAATTTTGCAGACACAATTTTGTCCTTTTTCAGTCCAAGTAACTTATGTTACAGTTACTTGGATGCCTGAAAGCTGGAGAGAAAAGAATTCATTCAAGACAGAAACAAAAACACGTTATTGATAATCTACTCGTGCTCTTGGCCCGTGGCTCCAAAGGCTCTTTGTGAGCTTTTAAACTTCCACACAAAAAATTTTAAAGGCTCTACATAGCAGCAGGGTTTTTTGAGGACACATGGTGAGGGAGGAAGGCCAGGGTACCATGGGGCAGCCAGGATTAGCCCTGTGCACTGAGGTCCCCTTGGGGCAGTATCTGGTGGCCCCAGCAGGTCACTGCCCCCCCACTGGCTTCTGGAGCATTCATTCAGGACAGCAGTTCACAAACTTTATGTGCAGGATTCTCTTTTATTAGATTTGGGTTTAGTTTGTTATTGTCGTTGGGTTTTTTGTATTTTGGGTTTTTTCCCCCCAGGCTCTGGAATGGCTGACTCCCACACCCGCTGCTTCTGATATCTGAAATCACAGATTGCCTTTTCCACAAAGCTTCCAGAACCAACAGAGCTGCAAGTGCTGGGGCAGCACTTCAGGTGTGGGGAAAAGAGAAGGAAAGTGGAGGGAGATGGACAGAAGCCAGCTGGAATTTTCCTCTGTGCCTTAGAAATTATCTCCTGCTTCCATACCCTGGGGGGCCAACCCAGTTTGGAAACTGCTTTTGACCTCAATTGAATTACATAAGCACTTACTTCTTCCCTCAAGGGTCACCTAATTATGTGCATGATACTATGAAATAACCCCGTGCACACAAGCCTCCAGGACTATTTGAATATCAATACTCTACAAGATACTCATTTCAATAGGTTTGAATTAGACACACCAGAAAATATTGTTTAGTTTTAATGCTCGTTTCCATCCTGGGAAGCCAAACTTTCACATTTTATCTTTTTCTGACACAAGTGGTATGCACTGCCATCATGAGTTTCCCCTTCACTCCAAACCTGTCAAAAGAGAATGTCAAAATGCAAAGTCTAACTGATTAGAATAATGCTTTCCTTGAGTAAGAGGGAGCTAGTGACTGATGTGTAAGAGGAAGCTAGTGACTGATGTGAAAGGCCTTTTATTGATGACCTGAACAATAAAAATTAAATTAAATTAGTCTTTACAAAGGGAATTTAATTTTCTCATCCTTATAATACCCTAAAGTTTCATTTTTGGGTAAACTATGAAAAAATGTGTACATTTTTATGTTACTGATTTGTCTGTACGATGTCTCTCTTTTTTTAAATCAAAGTGAAACTTCAATCTGATCGATTTCTACATTTTAATAAAACTTCACTTTATTAGTAGAAAATGCTCGAACAAAATTATGACAATAACCTTAATTATGAACTTGTACTGGCAATTACATGGAAAGCAAAATTACATAAAATTAACTAATTTCCCCATCAAACATTTTCTTTCACACTAAAGCTTCCTTTCAGATACATTAAAAGACAAAAAAAATCCATAATCTCAATATACAGGTATACAAAAATATTCCTATAACATAACTGTGTCTGGACTCTTGCAGTATATGAATATAAATCTAAATAAATTTTATTGGAATGTGTCTATATGTCTATACGTACATGTCTATAAACCAGTGATATGGGAAGGTTGGGAATTCCAATAATTGTAAAAGTTTTCCTAGAGGTATGTGATTCAAGAAAGTTACTATATAAAAATTTTAAAAGCATATTAATAGTATACCTATATGTTTTTTAATATGAGAAAATTTCAATTTAAAAAATAACTTTCTATTAAAATATTTAGCACTGGAAATTTAGAGAATAGCACCTATGGATTGCAGGTAAAAATGTTAGAGGTAGTTAAAAAGGATAGTAATAAATCAAAAAAGCATTGTACTGTACAGGGCAGATAGGGTGAGGGAAATATGGATTGCCACTAGTCTGAATTTAATTGCACATTTGATATTTTAGTGCTAGTTGCAAATTAATGCTAAATTAGCTACTCATTTCAGTAAGGCTTCCCAGGATCATTAGTGAAGAAATTTTGGGCCAGTGAGTCATAAAGTGCAAGAATGGAGATGTGTCAGAATGATACTAAACGTTTTCCCTGCAGCAGATCAATGTGTATTCCCAGAGGAGACAGAAGTATGAAGAGCTGTGCAAAAATGTACTCTTACAGATGAAAATCCCTTTAGCTTTCAACAAACTGCAGTAGGGAGATAATACATAGCATGAGGTGCCTCTAGGTATACTATGTCCTCATAATCCAGGACACCATGGCACTTGCTTTTTCTTGGGAACCAATGATCCTGAAGAGGAGTAATTTTTATACCCTTACCCTTACTTACTTAGCACCATATGCCAGAATGGCAGAAATGCTTCTTTCGAAAATTACAAACTAATAGAATTGTACTATTCCTCCCATTCCTTTCATTTATAGAATCACAGAATCACAAAATATTTGAGATCAGCAGGAAACAAGGACGTCATCTTGTCCAACCCCCATGACCAAGGAGAGCCACTTAGATCTGCTTGCCCAGGAGTGTGTTCAGACTGCTTTTGAATATCACCAAGGATGGAGACTCCACAACCTTCCTGGACAACCTGTGCCAGGGTTCAGTCACCCTCACGGTGGAAAATGTTTCCTGATGTTTAAATGGAATATTCTGTGTTCCAGTTTGTGCCCATTGCCTCTGGTCCTGTCACCAGGCAACACTGAACAGAGCCTGGCTCCATCCTGTTGGCACCCTCCCTTCAGAAATGTATACATGTCAGCAAGATTTTCTGTGCCTTCTCCAGGGTAAAGAGTCCCACTCTCTCAGCCTGTGCTCACAGCAGTGATGCTCCAGTTCCTTTATCACCTTCATGCTCCTTCACTGAACTCTCCATGTTTCTCTTGCCCCAGCAAGTCCAGAACTGGACACTGTACTCCAGTGGTCTCACCACTGCTGAGTAAAGAGGAAGGGCCACCTCCCTTGGTGTGCTGGTAATACTTTGTATGGTGCAGTACAGCTCATCATTCACCTTCTTTTGTTGTGGGGCACATTGCTGGCTCATGTTCAACTTGGCTTTCACCAGAACACCCAAGCTCTTTTCGTCAAAGTTGCATATTTTTTTGTTCGTGGAGCATCTGTTTTCTTGGGTGGTTTTTCACCCAATTAAACAAAAAAATACTTTTTCCAAGTATTATAAAAAAAGGACAGAAAAAATAGGGTTGGTATGAGAATGACCAGAAAAATGCAGACTTTTTGAAGGTAGAGGTCCTTAAAATTATGTCTATTTTATGGTGTACCAGAGCTTGCTCCAGCAGCTGTGCTTCTGTGTTCAGGAACAACTGAGTGTTACTACATCCTGATGACTCAGAAGGTCAACAAATACTGAAATGTCTTTATCACAAAATCATCCCTTTTGCAAATGTAACTGGCCTTCTTTTATAGTACTAAAATGGAAAACATTGAAAATGCAGTGCTGCTAAATGGCTTATCCCTTGTTCCCTCTCGTTGCTTAAAGAACTCACACAGTTCTCAGATAAAGACAGATCTGTCATTCAGTCTCAAATGCTAAGTTAATTTTCTGTTCAGCTGTCGAGCAGATGCATAAAGAATATCCCATGAAGGTATCTGTCTTGTTCCTGAATGATTAGATATTTATCTGTTGCTAACTCTGCATGAGTGTGTTATTTTCTGAATAGAAAAGTTACTCATTAATGGCAGATATGGACAGAGATATCCAACAATTACAGCATTTATTATAGATATTAGAAGAATGACATTTGCACATGAATAAGATTCCCTTGAAAATCTGTCCATAACTCTTTCCCATATATACCCAGTAAAAATGAGAATATATTAAAAAATCATCACATTTATTAGGTTCAAGGCTGTTTCCTAGCATACTGATGACACTTCTCCAGACTCCTGAAATTCTCTAATGGGATTTAATGAAAATTCTGAATTTAAAAACCTAAATAATTCCTAGAATTATGACTCCTACATTTGCTAAAAAAACCAAAAAAAACCCCAAAGAAACAAAAATACTAAACCCCTCCCCCCCACAAAAAAACCCAAACAACACCCTCCCAAAAACCCCCCAACCCCTACAGGTTTAGTTATACTTGTTTTACACCTAATTTCCTATGAAGAAACAATTCAGATATCAATCAGTCTTCCTTACCAGTCACAGGATTAAAAGGAAGACAATAGTATGACATCTCAGTAGGAGCATTGCTGTGGGCAGATTGTACCAGAACTCAAAAGAAAGTAGCAATTTTCTGCAGAAAAGTCAGTCTTTGGAAAAGCTGCTATTGCTGCTACTAAAGCAGAAATTTAGAAATGTGCAAGAATTTTTATGAAATTTATACGACTGAAGACCTCAGAGCAAGACCTGAATTTCCAAAGGCAGCAGAATTTGAAGGAAAAAATCCATAAACAAAGGAATATAACAAAATTTGGATTTGTCCTTCATTTGAGGACCATAAAGGACACAGGAAACTTAGCTTTTAACTATTTTTGATTGGGTTCATAAGAACAGCTTTACCTCAAAACAGTTTCTAAAATTGCCTCAGTGTGATCTGTGATGACATAATAAATATTTTTATTTCACTCTACTTTTAAGCTCTAAAATGTGATCCTGATACCCTTCAGTCTCTAGCTGAAGATCAGAGCTATGGAAGCTCAGGCAATATAAACCAGTATTTGCACTATGTTCATATCAAAAGCATCCCTGAAGACAAACATGGGCAAGGAAGGTCTTCCACCCACCTGAGCTATCAACTCTGCCCAGAGCTGAAAGTGTTCTCAGTTCAGCCTCCAGAGCTTCTATCCAGTTTGCAGTTCTGCCCTTAAATGCACTAAACACCATTTTTATGTCCATACAGTCAAGGGAAATTGTAGAAAAATAATCATCTTTACAGAGAAGAAAAAAGAACTCAGTGAGCCATTTTAGGTAAACATTACTTGAGGATCTTTGGAAATATTTTATTGAAGAGGCTGGGACAGCGAGAGGGACACACTCTTTGTTGTAAGGCTTTCAAAGCAAGAGTTGTGACTCCATGCTAAAGAATTATTAATTCCTTTCTTCTAAAGAATCCCCAAATAAATTAATTCTTGTTTTCTTCAGCATAAAACCAATACCTGTGGACCTTCTCTCCTAATGTCACATTTCTATCTCCAGTGTCAAAGTACAACACAATACATTTGAGAATTCAGCAGACTCAAGTTTCACATATATGAAATTATACTATTATTTGTCCCATATTATTATCTACCACCAAGGTAAACAACTCTGATGCCCTCAATGGAAAGGTTTCAGAAACATTGGCTGCCCAAACAGCGTGTGAGGATAAGGCACAGGCAGGTGCCAGACCCTATAGCTATATATTTTCATTTCTTGATTTAAGTTTTCAAGCTTGCTGCTACATGTCATCCTCAGAAGCGTGAATCACCCAGAACATCCAGACATGAAAATCCAAAGTCATACAAACAGCACAGCAATATGAATGCATGAGAGCATTTCTACACAGAACCTTTGAATAATTTCACCTAAATCAAGTGTGCTTGTGTAAGCTATTTTCATTTAACAAAAATGAGGTTTGCTTTACACATTTTAATTCATATCTCAATCATAATAGGTAAACTGAACAAGTTTAAATGCATTTCAGATAATAGAAAATCACTTCTTTTTTATTTGGACTACAATGCAACATTTACGTGTCAGAGTCTTTACACAACACCTTTCAGCACAGATGCAGGAGGGACAGTAGCAGACACATCTTTCTCAGACATATTTTTTCTTGGTGGTGGACTCAAAGAAAAGTCACTTCATTTGTCAGAAATGCAGCATCTCCACTTTGGCTTGTTTGGCTGCTTCCTCCTGTAGCAGGACACAGCTTCCAGCTGGGCTGGTGCTGCCAGCTTAATCATCTGCTGTTCCTTGTCACCTAGCTGCACCCACAAATTCCCCACTGTCTAAATATAGGAATAGCTGTATAAAAAAGCTCAATTCCATTTATAAATGCACTTTGGCTCAAAATACTGCCACCAGTTTTTACAATAGGTAGAGAATGAATGAATATATAAACTATTTATGAGTAGAAAACATAACCTAGTTTGTCATTTATGTACCACATTTTCTTCTATTTTTGTTTCTGCAATAGCTATCAGTCACTTTTTTTTTCATCATATGGAGAAAGAACAAGAGAACCTGTGAACCTGTGAATTCCTGTATTGATTAAAGACTTTGTCACATTTTTCATGGATGAATTAATATCCATTTGCAAGTATTTTAATATTCAGGGCAACCTGAATTAAATAGCTATTTTCTTGACATTTGTTCAGCAACATGACTCCTGCTTGCACTCTTGATGTCTCTGTTAGAGTCAGATGAATCTAGTAGCCAGGGGGATGAGAAGAGGCTGCAGCACAGGCACCAGGTTCATCCAGCAGCCAGGCTAAGCTCAGGTACCCAGCATGGGGGCACACACACACCCAGGAGCTCACAGGGCTGCTCACACACACACCCAGTGCTTGCTGAAATGATGAACTGCAGAGCTGAGCCAGCCCAGTGCCTCCCCTCCAGCTGCTCAAGCTGAAGTCAGCCAGTGGAGCACACACACACACAAACACTCTGTGTGGGTGCTTCCAGCAGCTGCCTTTAGCTTCTCATCCCAGCAGCTGGCCCAGGGCCTCTGCTTGCCCCAGCTCCTGGCACTGGCACCTGAGGTTTGCAGCCCCCAGCAGCTGCTGGTGCTCAGACAATTCACCCTGCTCCCCAGCCAGGCCAGGTCAAAGCTCACTATCCTGCACCAACACCTGCTTGGTGGAGGCAGCACGCCCACATGGAGAACTGCCCTTTAATCAGATGATGGAACAAATTATATAGGTCAAACTAGAGTACCTACCATCAGCATGTTTACACTGGACAGTATTTTATCTCCTTTTCCTACTATCCTCTTCCTTTTATATTCTATTCCATTTCCTTCCCACGCAGTAGTCTCTCTGTACCTCTGGTCCTTCCCCTAAATAAGATTCATGCATCCTCAGAATCACTTCAAAAGATCATTCAGCAATATTTTTTACATTAAAAAAAAAAAATGCTTTTCCTCTCTGCATCCCATAGGAAACCCCACACACTCTGCAGTCCAGAAGCCTTTCCAGGAGGGAACATCTCCAAGTGACTGGGTGGTTTTCTGCTTACAGGTCATGGGGATTTGTTACCCATCTCTGCCTCTCTAACTCCTCATTGAGCCTTTGTGTTTTCCACAATCATCTTTGGGCACTAGAGTGTGACTAACGTGGCACTACATGTGAGATAGCAGACAAGGTATCAGTATATTCATTTTAAAACAAAGACCATCAGCCAGCTCTCAAAGACCATTCAGGGTAACATTCTTGACAAGTTACTGATTTCTTCCCAGTATCCCCTGTTTTCCTAGCTGGGTCTTTCCTTGCCTCTCTTTATAAATGCTCTCTTCTGCTCACTTAGTCATTCTCCTGGCAAAGATCCCATCAGGTTTCCCTCTAAGACTGTTTTTTTTATAAAGTGTTCGCTGTCCTTTCTTTGCTATTTAATCTAAAGACTTCAAAATCACAGCATGTTGTGGCAAGAGCAATCAGTTGTGAGTGTAATCATAACTACATTTGAATGCTTCATATTCTGGTAATATTGTTTTCTAATGATTTTCTGAAACTTTCTATAATCCAAAGAAAATGCACACAAAATGTCTAATCAGTTTCTGCATCTTCCTAAAAAAATTTGAAATACAACTTCTATTTTCTTAAACTTCAGATTTATAGCATTATTTCTTCTACCAGGTTTTTCTCTGGTTTTAATTTCCTTCTACCTAGCATTTTTACCCCCACTCTAATATATTTCAACCATGATTTTGTCTACACTATGTAAGCATTATGTTTACATCAGTATATAAATAATTATGAACATATAGATAATGTCTCAATATAACTTCCTTAAATCCTAAATATCCTCAAAAGTTTTGGGTTCTTTTTTTCACTTTTTGGTGTTCAAGAAAGAAACTGAAATATTTATCTCCCAAGCTGGCCCATTTTGGAGCTACTACAAACGAAAGAAATATATAATACTATCAAAGAGGCCAGATAAAATTTCAGCATATAGTAATTATAAGTGTCACCAAAATAATTGCACTGTGAGTAGGGACTGAAAGCACACAAAAATCAGAAAAGTCTCTTTCTTTCTAAGCCACTTAAGAGTTGTTTGTTTTTTAACAGAGCTTGTTATGGGAAATCTTCCATTGTAATTATGCATCAGCAACTGCTGCTCCATAATACTGATGCTTTCTGTATAATTTTTTCCTTTTTTTTTTTTTT
>VZTT01035060.1:48108-65039 GCA_013400855.1 Buphagus erythrorhynchus | reverse complement strand
ATATATATATATATATATCACATCACAGAATATNTATATATCACATCACAGAATATTCTGTTGGAAGGGACCCACAAGGATCATCGAGTTCAACTCCTGGCCCTGCACACAACCACCCCCCAGGGTCACACTATGTGCCTGAGAGTATTGTCCAAACATTTCTTGAACTCTGTCAGGCTTGGAGCTGTGACCACTTCCCTGGGGAACGTGTTCCAGTGCACAACCACCCTCTGGCTGCCTTCACTGTAGTGGAGAGAGAAGATGCCACCACCCCTGGATCCAGTAACATGACTTGATTGTTGCAATTTAGATGTCTGCTGATCAAAGTGATAGTTGCAGTCTTGATCTGTGGGGCTGGGGGAAGCCTCTGTAACAGAGTTCAATGGGTTAATATGGGTTTAAGTTCAGGTTCAGGTGAGAACACTCAGACACCTCCCCTGAGGGGGGGAGTTTTACACTGTCTGTTCTAATACTGGCTCATGCACAGTCCTGTGGTGGAAGACCCCAGAAGTCAGTCAGGGATAGTCTTAGATGGTCCGTTCTGAGACATGACCTCTGTTTCACACTTCACATGGTTAAATCGCTTATGCCATGTCAGAGGGGATGAATACTTTCAGGCCTACATGTGACTGTCCCAATATCTCCCTCAAGAGAGAGGTTTTTGCCTGAGACAATTGTGTAAGGGAGGAAATTGGCATGATAAAAGGCATTATCCCTCCACAGGATCTGTTTCTCACCAGCCTTTTCCTTTATCTGGTTCAAGAAACAGCTCATTTCTAAATAAATGTTGGTTTGTCATCCTTTGCTGGTGGGTTTTGCACCTGGGCTGTTCTTGTGCAGATCAGAAATGTTTCACCACCACACACCAAATCCGCACATTCGTCTCCTCCTCCCCTTTTGTTGGGAAATGCAAAACTTGCCTTAGCAAAGCACCCTGCCATTTTGCAAATAGATGGTAGTTTGAGTCATTCACTGTAAATATTTCAGTTTCCCACAATATCTAGCCTAGATTTTCTCTCTTACAGTTTGTATCCTTTGTTCTTTTTGCTATCAGTACTGTTCCTGATGAAAAGTCCTTCCCTAGCTTCCCTGTAGCCCCCCTTCAGGTAGGAAAGTTGCTCTGAGGTCTCCATGTAACCTTCTCCAGGCTGAGCCGAAAGCACCAACTTTCCCAGCCTGTTTTTGTAGGGCACATGCTCCAGTTCTCTTACTAATCTCATGGCCCTCCTCTGGACTTGCTCCAACAGTTCCATGTCCTTACAGTGGGGACACCAGGACTTATGCAGCACTCCAGTTAGGATCTCAGAGCAGAGTAGAGGGCAGAATCATCTCTTTCAACCTGCTGCCCACACTCCTTTTGGTGCAGCCCAAGTTGGCTTTCTAGGCTGCAAGTGCACACTGCCAGCTCATACTGAGTTTTTCATCAACCATCTCTTCCAAGTCCTTCTCCATAGAACTACTCTCAATCACTTCTCCACCCAACCTCTATGCCTCTGGAATTTCTCTAACTGAGGTGTAATGTCCTGGTGCCATCCAGGACAGGGTTAATTTTTGCTGTAGCCAGGATGGCCATGTCCAGGACCTTGAGGTTATTCTATACTACCTCACCTCATGTGCAGTAGATGGTGGAGGGGGAAGGGCTTCCTTCCAGTCAGTCCAATGATGAAGCAAATGGTCAGGACAGCACCAGGTTCCACATGGTGAGCACTTGTGTGTTGGTCATTCACCTACCTTGTAAACTCTGTTGTTGTTACTGATAATTTTCTCATCTCATTGTTGCTTTCAGTAAATTGTTCTTATCTCAAACTGATCTTTACCTTTGTGCCTCCAAAATCTGCTCTCCATCCTTCTGCAGGGGGAGGGCAAGGTGTGAGTGGTTGAGTGGCTCATGGTTTGAAGTGCTTCAGTGGGAACACTAAATTGGAGAATAACATTGCTAAGCCATGGCAAGTAGGACCTTGCACTTCACTTTGTTGAAGTTCATGAAGTTTGCCATGTCAGCCAAAGCATGACACGGTCTCTCCAAGTGGCATTCCTTCCTCCAGTGTGATGTCTTCAGCACTCAGTGTGCTGTTGTCAGTGATTTGCTGAGACTGCACTCAATCCCACTCTCCATGTTGGTCACAAAGATGTTGAACAGTGTTAGTGCCAATACTGATCCCTGAGGGACACCACTCATTGCTGTTCTGCACATGTACAATGAGACATTGACCACAACTCTTTGTGTGTGGCCATCCAGCCTATTCTTTTTCCACTGAGTCATCCATCCATCAAATCCATGTCTCTCCAATTTGGAGACAAGAATGTCATGTGGGACAATGTCAAATGCTTTGCATAAATCCAGGTAAATTATGCCAGTTGATGTGCCCCTATCCACTGCTGTAGCCCCATCACAGAAGATCACCAAATTTGTTAGGCATGATTTCCCCTTTGTAAAGCTATCTTCACTGTGACCAAGCACCTCTTGGTTTTCCATGTGCCTTAGCAAATTTTTGAGGAGAATCTGCTCCATGATCTTGCCTGGCACTAAGGTGAGACTGACCAGTCAGTGGTTCCACAGGTCTTGTGCTTTCCCCCTTTTGTAAATGGGGATNTATAGATAGATATATATATATATATATAAAACAAGGGAAACAAAACACAACAACAGTAACTGCAAGATCAACAGCAACAGAGCAGAAAACTCAGTAAACAGTTCTGGTGTGGACACCTTTCCTCTGTTCCTGGTGCAGACACTGTGCCATTCTGACGCTGCCTGCCAGCTCTCAGAGAGCCGGGAGGAGAAGCGGTGATCCCACGGGGCTGGAGGGGCGCCGCGGGGATATGGCGTCTGTGTCTCAGATGGGAAGGAGGGAGGTGAGATGCTGCTCATGGATACCAGTACTCCAAAAGGATGTGCTGAAGTCGGCAGGAGATGCAGGAGAGAGAGAGAGAGCGTCCGAGCAGGGAGGTTGCGGGATCCCACAGCCAGGGAAGGCAGCTCCCCCCCGTCGGGATGGCAGAGCGGAGTTTGTAGCGACCGTCCTGCTCCGAGCCAGATGAGCGAGAGAGCGCAGCTGCCACCCTGATCTCACAGTGTTCATTCTCTTCCCCCCCGCCCCCATCACCAGCCACCCGTGCCAGGGTGTAGCCCACAAACCTCTCAACATTACAATGGGGAAAATTCCACTGAGAGACCCAACCCCCAACACCACAGTGGGCTTAGGGTCTTCATTCTCCCATTTCCTGAATTTGAGTTTTTTCTTTGCTTGGGTAGTGTGGCTGGAGCACTTCCTGTTGAAGACTGAGATAAAGAACTCATTGAGAACCTCATCCTTCTCTTTGTCCAGGGCGGTCAGGTCTCCTGTTTCCTGCTGCAGAGGGCCCACATTATGTCTAGACTTTATTTTATTTGCAACATACCCATAGAAACTCTTTCTGTTGTCCTTGTTATCCCTGTGTGGACCCAATTCTAACTGGGCTTTGGCTTCCTTAACCTTATCCCTAGCCTCCTGTACAATTTCACTGCATTCCTCCCAGGCCACCTGTCCTCATTTCTACCTTCTGAAAGCTTTGTTTTTGCTCTGAATTTGCTCATCAGCTCCTTATTCATCCATGGAGGCCTCCAACATTTTTGCCCAATTTCCTTCTTGTTTGGATGCATTGCTCCTGAGCTTGGAAGAGGTGATCCTCAAATATCAGTCAGCATTCTTGTGCCCCTCTGCCCTCCAGGGCTCTATCATGAGTATGTCCATGAAGAGGCCAAAATGTGCTCTCCTGAAGTCCAGGGCAGTGAGCTTGCTGCATGCCCTCCTTACTGCCACGAGGGCCTCGCCACTGTCTTGTGGTCACCGCAGCCAAGGCTGTCTTGGATCAGTACAATCCCCACCAGCTCCTCCCTGCTGGTGAGCACAAAGTCCAGGATGGCAACTCTTCTTGTTGACTCCTCTGTCACTGTATAAGGAAGTTGTCACTGGAACTACATTCAAGGACCCTCTGGGATTACTTGTGGCCTACCATGTTGTCCCTCTAGCAGATATGGTGGTAGTTGAGGACCAGTGCTCCTGTGTGCCCATCAAGGGCTTCATCAGCACCATCTTCATGACTGGGTGGCCTGTATCAGACCCCCCACTGTAGTGTCCCCTGTCCCTGCCCTCCCTTTAATCTTGACCCACAAGCTCGTGTTTGGCTCTGCATCTTTCTCCAGGTAGAGTTCCATACACTCCAGCTGGCCATAAGGGCTATGCCCTGCCTGTGTCCCCTGAGCCTGTCTTTCCTAAGATGCCTAAAACATTCCACTCCAAAGCTCCAGTCATGGGAGCTGTCCCATCATGTCTCTGGGATGTCAATGATATCACACTGTTGCAGCTGTGCATGTCTCTAGCTCATCTTGCTTGCTCCTCATGTTATGTGCTTTTGTGTATGGGCATCTGAACCAAATGAAGGCCCCAGATAATGCTGGATTGTCTGGAATGCCTTTGCACTCTTCAAGGCATCCATTACAGGTATTTGCAGCCAGCTGGCAGGATTGGGATGGATAGGTGCCCCCTGTCCCTTAACAAATCTGGTTTAAAGCCCCCTTCACCAGTTTGACAAATCCCTGACCAAAGATACTTTTCCCTTTCTTGGTTAGATGGACCCCATCAGCCCCCTGTAGGCCAGGCTTGCCAAAGCAATTCCCATGGTCTGAGTGACCTGACTATGGTACCATTGTTCTAACCATTTATTGACCTGCCAAACTCATCTGGCCATTTCAAGAATCTCTCCTTTGGCCTGGAGTATTGATGAAAAAAAATAGTTGACCTCCAGAACCCTTTACCACCTAACCCAGGGCTTTCGGGTCCATCTTAATGCTTCCCAGCGAGCTGCTGGCTATGTCACCCGTGCCCACATGGAACACTTCTAGTCAATAATAATCACTGGGTTTAGCTAGGCTTGGCAGCTTCTCAGTAACATCCCTGATCCAGGCTTGAAAATGGGTCAGATGATAGATGTGCCTCCTTGCCTCTTAGAGTCACCTACTACTATCACTCACCACCTTTTCTTGGGTGAACTAGTTTGTTAATTTCTTGATTTGTGGAGAAGACTGGGGTGCTCCAGTTATCTCTGGCTGTTATCTCTTATCTTCCAGTGTGTTGACCATTGCTTTATTAGTCTGTAGAACTATAAAGTGGTTCTGGGTGGTGATGTTCAGCTGGGTGGGAATATCTGGTTTTGAAGAAAGCTCCTTCTTTTTATTCATTCCTTTCCTCTTTCTTTTGTTTTGTTTGAAGCTTTTCCTTCACTACATCCCAATGCCTCGTGTTAATGACTTCATTCCCTTCCATGAGTGTCAGTGGATGAATTTTTGGACTCTCCTCAGTGGGCTGTGTTTTCTCCCACCATCAGGACTTGGAACAACTGTCCAACTCCCTCTGAGCTCCCCTGAGCTTCCCTCAGTCGTTTGACTGCCTATTGCAGCTTGACCACTTGTTGCTGGAGATCCTTCACCAGGGCATACCTGTTAGAGTTCAGTGAACTATCGCTCTCATACTCCCTGATACTTCCTGACCTCTCCACTTCCTCTTTCAGCACTGCCAGTAAGTAGCTCATCCACCTGTTCACACCACAGAGAGGTGTTACCTCTGCTGTCCTCAAGCATCAGGGAGAAGCTAGGCACTCATTGCAGCTGGGGACCTGGACAACTGCAGGTTGATGTGTGAGGTCCATCTGGACCGCCACGTTCCAACAGTGGCTTTTAACTGAGTGGAAACCAGAGTTAATTCTCTTCTTGTTGGCTGCGTGATGATTCACCCTCTAGATTAAATTCTCCTCAGGTAAAGCTGGGGGGCTGTGCCCCACCCTTGTGAACAGCTGTGCAATCTGCCGTGTCACACCCAGTCTGAGGTGCTACATCCTGTTCCACCGCTCCCTCAAGCCATTTAAATCTCCCACAGGTGCTCCTGGCAACTGCCCCTCCATGCCTGGTTGGGCACTGAGGGCTTCCAGATCTGTACCCTGTGATCCCACAGTCATCTCTGCGCTTCCCTCAGTCACTGCCGCTGCCACTGCTGCCACCTCACTGACAGATGGTAAGTTCAGGGTAAGTTCAGTGCAGATATTCATCTGGAAAGAACAAAATATCAAAACTACTATATTTTCGCAATCCTACATTCTTTTTTTCAGCATCCTTGACTGGCAGTCATGGGAGTAATTTTTTCTTGCAACCATTATTATTTGAGGTAATTGCTTGCCATCACATTTCACTTTCAAGGAGATGCTGCATATCCCATTTAGGTAACTATTTGCTTTGTTCATCAAGTTGCTTATTAGTAGTAAAACACACCAACTTCATAAACATGAAAGGCTCATCTGTGGATGTGAAGCAGTCTTCAGCCCTGCAGGGAAAGAACATTCTACTTTCTAGTGGGCTATGAAGATGCTCTGGGTTTTCACTTAGCAGTGCTCACTTTCTCAGCAGATTGGATGGTGCATGTGCCCAAATCTAAATTAAATATCAAAGAAGTTGATAGTCTGTGGTATCATGACGTGAAAGATTCACCCGTTCAACAAAATCCTAGTAGGGAAAGAAGAAAAAAAGTCCTCCAAAGCTAATTATAAAAAAGGTGGAGATTGGCGTATTTTATAACTATGTTCAACTATTTCCATTCCATTTTTTTTCCCTGTGTTTTGTTTTCATGACTAAATTAATTTGACCATGAGCAGTGAAAGGCAGCATGAAAGAATTTCCTTGTTTGGGACCTGATTCTGTGTGAAAGAAACTGATTGCTTTCTGATGGTCCAGGTTAGAGGGGAAAATTCCTGATCAGTCAGATGTACTGCGTTGAGAATGATACCTGAATCTGGAATAGTGGAGTGCAACAGACAGTTCTCATAGTTTTACTGTTTGTACAATCTTCTTTAACAAGGGCTCATAGATGTAAACTACTCAAAACTCAATTTAATCCTTCCCTACTTTTATATCTGTTTTTTTTTTTTTTTTTTAACAAGGGCTTATTTTCCCCCTTATTATCTTTAAAAATAATACAGCATTTTCATTGAAAGCACAGTAATATTTATTGAAAAAAAACCTGTTTCTAGTGGATTTTTTTGTCAGAAAGACAACTTTCCAGAATTATTCATCTAGACTCAGCTTATATTTCCTTTTTGAATTCTGTACTTTGAAATAAAACATCTAGCCAGTATTCCAATAAAATCTTGGACACAGAGGTTTTATCCATTTCTTATCATATGTATAACAAGGTCTGTTGCTATTCTTTTTCCTCTAATTTTTTTCTTCATAACGTTTTACCAAGCCCAATTCCATGAGTTATTGCATTTAATAAATATATTCACATTACTTATATTTCCAACCATTGCTTTTCTGTCCTGTCTCCATAGTCCCCTTAACAACTTTTTTATACTAAAAAGACTAAAGCAAGAATTCAGAGTTAAATCTTTTCCCCTACTTCCTTAGGCTGTGAGGCTGATTTAAATAAACCACACTAAAAGTTATAAACCACTCCTAGCTGTACCATAGTGATATCAGTTGTCAGAATGTCAAAGGGAATGCAAAGACTGAATTCACTGTCACTGCTCTTGAAGGAAAAAGAATCCAAAAGACCAGAAAACTATCAACATCAGACGTCCTGTGTCTCAGACCTGAGAGGAGCTGATACAGAAAAAGCAGTCTTACTAAGAGAAATACATGTTTGCACTAGCCTAAGGAAATTACTGCTGCCAGGGTCAGTATTTGAGTACATTCACAAAGCGGGTGCAGCATTCCTGATGCAAACATACTGGACATTACAAGAAAGATGATAACCTCCCCCCAGACAAAACTCCAAAACAAAGAGAGGGAATCGCCTCTTCCAAGCTCTCTGGGATACTGCAAGTGAGCACTGTAACATGGCAGAATTTATGAGTGTGACTAATACAAGGTGACAGCTCAGTTCAGATCTCTCTCCCTGTCTTTAGTGAGACCATTTTAATGAAATGTTTGTTTACTCTTCAAAAGCTGAACTCAGCTTGCAGGGAATGCCTGTTTTGTATTTGTCTGAGTCTGGTTTGGAAGAGCTAGATATTTAAGTGACTAACAAACCATAGTGTTGGTGAGTTGGCCTCTTATGTGAACAACAGCTCAGAAAATGACTGCCACCTCTTCACTATAGGCAGCAGATTCTTGCCTTCAGGATAGCTATAGCTATTGGAATTCCCAGGGGAATGAGCACAGGAAAGGATCAAAAAAGATACTTTAACAGGGATTTTTTGCTAGCAGTGGTGGATGGGCTATTTTCTGCAATTATTATGACAAATTGACACAATATTGCCCTCATTCCCTAAATAATATAACTGTTGCAAAATGCTCATAACACGTTATGGTAGAGTACAGTTAAAAGAAAGAAAAAAAAAAAGTGAGAGTTTTAAGAGAGGGTAATAGGTAGCTGCATACAACAGCAGATACATTTTTTGTTGTATTTAACCAAAAAAAGAAAAAAAAGGTTCCATATAGGCCAAGCACATTTTGATACTGGAATGCTAGAAATTTAGGTGGATTTTCTCTTTTTTTTTTCCCCCTTGGATTTTGTTCCAAGACAAACTACAGACAAAATATAAGTGAAGATGTGCTGCGCCCTGCTTATAAATCCACAGGATCATAAATTAAGGGTCCCAACTAAGACTAAGAGTTAAAAGGAGGGAAAGAAAAAAAATCACAGGCTTTAAAAGCACATCTTTTTCCCAAAAGACTGAAAAGATGTTAGTCAGCATGGCATCTGAATTTTTTGTGTGCTTTTGCATGGGCGAAGAGAAAGACACACAAAGATTAACCATAGAAAATAGCACTGCATGGGGTACAACTGAATGCCCCATGGCTTTCCACTACATTCACAGCATCACAAACCTTTGCAGGCAAGACCATCATTCTCTGATACAGCCACAACTTTCCAATGACTCTTTCTGAGATCTGCAACCCTGCACCAAGCTTTCCCTTTCCCTCAGCTGTACCATCATGTGTCTGTTCCCTCTGGGACATAGAAAACCAGTCAGCATGAGCTTGTCCCATGAGCTCCAGCTGTCCACAGTAACGTGGAGGTAGTTGGCTTGGTGTCACCTCCCTGTCATCATGTGCAGGTTTGTCATTTCTCCCTTGCAACACAGTATTCCAGCACAGACTAGGCATCTGAATTTTTCCCCTTTAAAATGCTGTAACTCAATGAACATAATTACTAAAGAATTTAGTATTTTGCTAAATTTTCAGCATCCCAAAAGCTGTTACTAATGAGGACAGATCAAGTTCTTCTACTTTCATTAAGAAATAAGCAGATATTTCAATATGAACTAGAATCCAAATTTAGTAAGAAAAGGGTGTAAAGACACTGTGATGTTAATTTAATCATTGATGAGTACTCATATAACATTTATGGCAGTCAGTATCAGTAAAGGTAAATGCAGTAAATATGACTCATTTTATTCCATTGCTAGGATATAGCAATCTAATAAGAGTAAACATAGAGTTTAAGACATGCTGTTACAGACTTTGTGTTATAAGTGTTGTGCATGAGAGTTACACATTTGATTGTTAAGTCTCTTTTTAATTTTATCACTATCATTATAAATTCCTATGAGCTACAAAATCGAGGAAGCATATTTTGTAAATATTTTCTAGTTAAACAGTCTGCTAACTGGCACATGACTTTTTTAACCTCTTGCGAGATGGGGTCCAATATTGGCATTTTTTTCAACAGTGGTAAAATGTAATCTTACATGGCCTGGCCTATGCTTTTTCTCAATTTTCCCACATCTCTGAAGAACACTTTAAAAAATTGCTTTTATGCAGTCTTTTCTAATGGATTTTATTTGCAAGGCTTCTTATGTTGAAATACACAAAATATTCAAGTAGAGATTTAAAGATTATGCACAAAAGATACTCTATAAAGAATATGTCTACATGCTTTTCTGCATGTATATCACAAAAGCATATGGACAGATAATCACACTTTAGATTTTATATAGTCAAATGAAAGAGATTTTTTTTTTCTTATTTCAGGTTTCTTTTTCCTCTCAGTGTTTCTGAATAAAAATTTTGTGGAAAGTGTAATATTCAAGATTAGGGTATTTTTCCCTTATCCCTTGGATGCTGTCTTAAAGCAGTTTTCCTAGCAGAATCTTTACCATATTCTAGCTCAAAAAAATGCACTTATACTTGAATGGCAACTTTATTCCTCTTTCACAATGAAAGATAATGAGACTTTTATACGCAAACCTCAAATTTCACTCAGTGAAATTTTTTGTCAGGCAAAGATAATATCAGTATTCATATTGAAGCAAATAAGTCTTAAATTTCTGTCACACTGATTACCAACTCTGATTTTTTTTTAATGTATTTCCACGAACACTTAAAATATTACAACGATTTTGAGCCCAGAAGATCTTAACAGACAGAGAACTGGAAGAAAATTTTAGTTGATTTTCACCTTTGGCAATTTCACTGAAGAGTGTACTGCATTTTGCAATTACAGCATGCAGCATTAGATGTCTTTTCAGACAAACACACACAGGCCTGAATGCTTAACATTATTGATATATTTTATATTAAAAAGACACGATAGCCTATGGCTGATGAATTTCAAGATTACTATGTGGGTTATTTAATTCCAGGCTATAATTGGATAATAGCCCCTCATTGTTCTAGTATCCTTTATTTTCATTTTTCAGGTGACCATTTAAAACCAAAATATTCTGGAGTATCTATTCAGTGGAGAAGATGACATGCTAATGAAAACACTAGTAATTCAGTCAGCAGATGCCTACTAGTCATGGTAGATGTCATCTTTTTTTGAATGTTCTAACTACAGCAATTTTTTGACTTAAACTTAAATATGATCCCTCTCTAAGCTTTTCTTATTTAGTGCAAACCAATTTTTTATAATTCAAAAATTCTATGTGACAGAGAAAAAATTAGGGGCTTATTGTTCACATTTCAGTCCATAACCTTCAAAGGCAGCATCTTCTGCTGGACTTATGTACTATTTCCCTATAGGCTGGAATTTCTAAAAAGGAACCTGGATAAACACAATGTTATTTACTTATGAAGGCATTTAGAGCCTTCATCTTCTTTATCCAGTTAGAATAAACATGATAAATGTGCCACTTTTATCACTCACCATAACACCCCTCATAACTAATCATCAAGAGGTGCTAAAAAGTAAAATTAGCTTAATCAGCAGAATGTTTGTTCTTCTTATCCAGTCCTAATTTCCTGTCCTGAGGTGGGTTTTGAAACACCTCTAAAAATCACTATTTTTCCCAAGGAAAAGAGGAAGTAAATTTAAAAATTGTTATTCTGAAGTACTATATCATGCCACCTATCACATAACCAAAATAATTGCTCACATTATCAACAGCACATCTAGAAGGGAAAAAGGTGAAATGGGGTGGCTAGGGCTGCATCAGGCCTTGTGTACTAGAGCTGAATTTAATTGTGCACCTTTAAACTCTCCAACAATATCCTTGTTTTGTTCTTCCAGCTGTGGTAGCTGTGTGGGTTTTGAAAAACTGTGATCTTAAAGAAGATAAAGGACTTGATTCAGAACAGGTGTAAGTCAGAGATTCTCCAGATAATGAAGACCATAAATTCCCCAAACAGACCATTGTGCCAGCCTGAAATTTCCAAATCTTGCAAAGTTTTGGAATAATTTCTTACTGTCAGAAGGTGATTAAATTGTGCAAGCTTAAGGCTGAATATCTTCACGCGCCATTAAAATTTGTCCTGAAAAATTCCAAGCTGGGAGGGATAGTGTTTAAGGAACTAGATGTGATAGGAAATGTTTTGCTGTCACATGCTTACTTTTGGGTTAATTTCAGAGACTTCACAGAAATGATTCTGGGTTTAGATCAGCGTAACTGACAACATATTCTTAAATCCCTGTGATGTTTAAGCTTGCAGTAAATATATGCTCCAGGCAGATGATTAACAATTTCAAACTTTTGAATACTATTTTATGAACTGTGATGACACAAATAACAGGGTGTGCACAAATGTAAAGGGACCAGCTTTCTGATATGAGTGAAAACAGAAGATACACCATTATCTCCGAGGTCCTAGAGCTTCTCTGCTGTCTTAGCTGTTAGACAGCCAGATCTGGGAATTCACTATGCTCTTAAAACTTGACTTCTGTAAGTACTGTATGTAAAAAACAGTACCTTTAAACACTGAACTCCAGCAGATAAAATATTCTGAATTCACAGGTATCAGAAAGAGTATAATAGTTTTGAGCCATATGACCATTTTTGAGAATATTACTCCCCAAAATTTGAATGCAGATTCCTCCAGTTATTCTCTTTGAAGGAAAAACTTCCTTAAGATATTAGTTTGATTGAATATAGTAAACCTCTGGGTAGACTTGTGAAGCTAATTGTCTTGCCTACATGAGTAAGGAAGCTCTTAAATAACTGGTACAAATTCCCTGCTGACTTGGATTGGTATAACTCTGAAAAAATCAGTTGAGCTACACCAGCGTAAACAAAATTAGTAGGTGAAGAATGAGATTAAATGGACTTCTATTATTCTGAAACCCATGTGATTCTCCTTTCTTGCATAGGCTACATTCCAAAACGAGGCTCCAATTTTGCTCAGGATCAATAGAATTATGTCTGGTTTTGTCTAGTTCTCATTGGAGCTTTCCATATTCCACACACACAATGACAGATTTATTGCCTGTCACTGAGTAGAATGAAATATAGCAAGAAAGAAATGTAGTCCATTTTGACTTTAGAAGCAAAAGCTTGATTAAAGTACTGGCACATTCAGTTCTCACACAGACCTGAATAAATTGTAAAATAACTCCAGTCTCTTTGATAATGATTCCTTAAATATACATCCAAAAGAAAACAGCTTCTATTGGCACATTTTTCTTATTATACAGTACTCCTACAACACCAGATACCATCTGAGAAACTGTCTGATATGCTTGTATATGCTGATAAGCAAGTAGTCTGATTTGGAGCACTTGTGTTACATAATATGTTTTCAGCACAATAAATAAACTACATATACATTGAAAAAGCTCCATGCTCATAACATGTCAAGAAAAATAGAATGAAAAGAAAAGGTGAAATGAAAAAATGAGAAGAGAAGAGAAGAGAAGAGAAGAGAAGAGAAGAGAAGAGAAGAGAGAAGAGAAGAGAAGAGAAGAGAAGAGAAGAGAAGAGAAGAGAAGAGAAGAGAAGAGAAGAGAAGAGAAGAGAAGAGAAAAAACAAGAGAGCTAAGTAAGTGAGCCATACTTAAGTAAGAGGTGATAATATGTATCTTTCATTCTAAGCAATGCCTTTTTCTTCACTTTTTATAGATGAATGGGCTGGAAATATCACACCTAGGTCAGTTAAGAGTAAGATGTCCCTTTACTTTGTTAAACCTGAATCAAAGCTTCTAAGCAAGTATTGTGTAGGGAGTACAGGGGTCAGTGAGGAAGGCATCAAGTCTTTTCATCAGAAAAAAGTGATGTTATAAATCTTAAGCTCCTTTAAAGGCTCTCAGTAAAAAAAAAATATATGTTCTACTAAAGGTAGAACAGAAAGAAAACCCAGAAAACCTGCCCCTCATTATTAATCAAAATTAAATAATCAGAGAGATACACATATTTGACTGGCTACAGCATATTTTCTGGATTGTTTTGGTTTTGGAAAAGCTAGTTAATCAGAGATTTTTATTTTTCAGTTTCAAAGGACTAGACTCCCCCTGACCACGTTAATCCATGATGGAATATGATTTCAACTCACAGTTAGAGATGGTATTGATTATTTTGGCTAATGTGAGGATAGGATGTCTTATATCTAAATGTCCTTGGTCTAAAAACACACAGGCCTCTTCTTAATGTAATTTCCATATGCTGTGAGTGAAAGTGTTTGGTTTTTAGGATAATGGAAGAAAAAGCATTAAAATAATGAACACTTATGTGTGAACGTTAGATTGTTTAGACAAGGGAAGTGATTCTTTTTAGTTATATTATTACTAGGGACCAGATTGTGTGTCAGACCACCACACCTTTTCTTACATTCTGCTGTTGCACTGAAATCATTCACCTTCAATATCTCAGAGATGCTTCTGCATCTATATTGTCTTCGAGAAGTATGACATTCACAGATGGTGGAGGTCTCATAAACTGGAAATACTTTCCCTCAATGAAAAAAAGTCATTATGGAGAGCAAAGGCCATTCCTTGCTGCACCTTCTCCTGTTACTGGGAACACACTAATAGACTGCACCTGTGTTAGCTGGAGATGGGGAAAAATGAATAAATTTGAGTGTCTTTTTCCCATCCACTGATCTCAACATGTGCTTGTGTAAGGGATGAGACAGAGTTCAGGTATTTGGCCACCACTAGCTTCTCTGACAGGTTCATGTCAACTCAAATTCAAGATTGACTTTCCCAGAAAAACTTTTCATTCCAGTTTGCCTACCAAAATCTCCATGTTTATGGAGTAATTTTCCATGAAAAATATTATACTCTGTTATATTTGGAATTTGGAAGATATTTCAAATGACTTTGTTTTAAAGGTGGCATTCTTTTCTCTAGTGTCTTCTGGGTATAGGAATGGTCCTCCCTCCATAGCTCTGGAGATTTGAAAACTAGGCTCACTGGAGATAAGTCTGGGAGGAGCATGCCAGTGTTTGAGGGACAGAGCTCTATCGAGGTCCTTGTCTTCTGTCTCAGTGAAGAGAGAGGATGGAGATCCATGCAAGGGTCATTGATATGTTAGAAACCAAAAAAATGCCTGCAAATGGTCAGGTAGGAAANCATCTTCTTCATGATAAAATTTAATATTTTTACCTCACAGGTTTCTCATAATTATAATATTCAAACAGAATTGCTGCACTAGTTAATCTTTAAAAATCAAATTTTGCACGTGCTATATTTAAAACCCACAAGTGAAATGTGTCTGAGAAATATCTCTGTTATTTTCCAGTTTCAAATTTGAAGGAAAAGAACTTTGTTGTTTCTACACTTATTTATGCTGCAAATTCAAGTGGAAACTGCTTCAAATGGGAGTGTCAAATGGGAGTGAGAATAAGCAGCTTCTCTTTTCTAGAGAGTAGGGTAGGTTTTTTATTCCAGCTCTGGAAGAGGCCTATAAGAGCCTGAAAGAACATTTACAGCAGTCATTCTTAAGTGTCTCTCCATCTTCTCTTAAGATCTAAAGATAAAAACTCCACAGACTTTGAACTTTCCTCCAGTTGCTACATACAACAAATGGAGGTAATCTGTTTATTTGAGATAGCTGTCTGTTAGCCCAAACACTATATTGGGTACTCAGGAGCTGTCTATTAGCTTCAGTGTATGTAGAGAATGAGCCAGCTAGTCATTTAGCTATTGATTTTAATTTAGCTAATCTATTTATACCAGCAGGCTGATCTGTACCTGTGTTTGGTAGAAAAGTTGGTTTAAATGACCCCTGGTACTGCAAGCTCAACATATCTTCATGAGAATTTTCAGTTTTAATTGAATTTGTGTAAATGAACATATATATATATGTCTGTGTATGTTAATTTGCCTTTAGAGAGTGATATGATATGATTTTAATAATTTCTTTATTTAACTATTTCCTATGTAATTTTAAGTTCTCAAACTATGAATTATTATTTCCCCATAATTTTGGCATTATTTTATCCAGTAAAGACAATTTCTTCATTACAGAGTTCTTATTTTGAGTCCTTTCCTCTCAAAAAGAAAGCTTTATATATAATGGACTTTTTTGGCTTAGTGCCTAACCAACATCTTCTGTTGTTGCTGCTGTTGTTGTTTTTGTTGCTGTTATTGTTATGGTTGTTGTCATTTTGGCAAATAAAATATTTTTCAAGCTAAATCTGAATTATTCCCTTGAGTGTAAAGGAAAAGGCATTCCATAAGAAAAGAGAAGATGTTTCCACCATTATTATTGTTATCTAACTCCCAACATATTAACTCTGCAGCCCTAACAAAAAATATGTCCAGAACACAAATTTTAGTCCTTCTGTCAAGGCAAAGATTTGAGCCTGATTTGTTATAATTCTAACAATAAATAACTTTCTAAAACTTCTACTTTTTGTAAAAAGTTTAGGTTTTTGTTGGACTGGAAGGAAAGAGAACAATTAAAAAATCTCATTGCTGAAAATTTCCTCTCCTTTGGTGATGGAACCCAGTATTCTGTACCTTCTCCAATGAACACCTATTAGGTGTTAAGCAATGCACAGATGGCTACACAGAGCATGCAAGCTTTCTCCACAGGATATATTTTCAACATAAATCTTTTTATAAAATAAGTCAGCAAGGAGTTAGAGTCCAAGTCTTCCTTCAGATGCATGCCTTCAACCACAAACTGCTTAAGGACGACACAGCAGCACACTCACTAACTCGCTAGTGGAATGTGGGAGAGAGTCCAGAGGACAAAAATGAGAATGCTTGTGGGTGGGGTAAAGACACTTAGACAAGGAAAAAAAGGGGAAAACCCCTCCAAATTTTGCAAAAACCCAATCGCTCACCACCAGAATATCAATGTCCAGCCAGTACCCAAGCAAAAAAGACTTTGGAAGAATTTCCACACCTCTCCATTCTTTATTGCTGAACAGGACGTTCTAGGGCATGGGATAGCTCTCTGATTAAAACAATTCAGCTGTCTTGGCTGTGTCCTTTTCTAGCCACTTCTTCTCACTTCTCACTGAAGACAAAGAGGTAAATAGAGATGGTCATGACGCTGTGCAGGTACTTTTTAGCAACAACTAAAACATCAATAATAAAACATCAGTGTGTATCAACATAGTTTCTGTTATATAAGCCACAGCAGCACATGGGATCCTGTGAAGAAAATAAACTCCATGCTATTGCAATTTATACCTTATTCCATACCATTTGTATTGTGCTCAGGTACTACATAATTGAATCTATTTTCCTAAGACACCACTATACTCTGCCCTAACTTTTTACACATTTACATAC
>VZTT01035060.1:16953-48078 GCA_013400855.1 Buphagus erythrorhynchus | reverse complement strand
CTTCATGGACCACCCCCATTCAAGTATCCATTCAAATGTCTGTTCAGTAATTTAGTCCTAGACTTGGATTCCCCAGGTTTTGATGAAGAGAGATGGTGTGTTAAGTCCTTGCTGCATTTGCCCAATTCCTTATTAGGTTCTTCCTCCATTTGTTGCATGACTCTTTGGTACTTCTGACATAGAACTATGACATCACACAGTAATGGCAACATACAACTGAGACCAGAGATGATTTTCACCCAAGGTAAAATGTCCTCAAGGTGGACACTGGATTGCCCCATTGTTTTGTGTTATCCACCAAGGTCTTTGAGCAAAACGAATCTTGTGAATGGGCTTGCCTTTTCCAAATCCATACTTTCTCAGAGTCACTAATGTGCACTATAGTAACTGCATATCCTTCTATAGCATGTACAGATTTTGTTTGGGAGGAACCAGTTTGTTTAGCAGACCCTGTAGTGTTAATCATCCAAGTGACCTCTGCTGGATTTGTATCCCAAATGATTGAAGGTCCCAGCACCCATTACTCTAAGTACAGTTTTTAACTGTTCAATTAAAAGTTGGTGCATGATATGTCAAGGTGTCTGTGAGTACAATAGCCTGGTTTGATTTATATTGCAGTACTTTCTTGCCTTAAGGCTTTTTTCCCAAGCCTCAGGATGGTGTCTCAAGCAGTGGTGTTGGTCATGTGTCATGTTTTCGGCCACCTAGTAATAGTTCCCACTGTTGTGAGTGGCAAGAATCTTGGCATGTTCTTGGTAATGTAGGCCTCCCCATATTAGTATCTCAGCCACCATCCTGTGTGCTAGAAAGCCAAGCTTTATCTTTTTGGGTCTTTTGATTATGGCATGTTTTGCATTCCCAGGATAACCTGTGCAACAATCTCAATTGGTCATATTCACCCTACGAACACAATGCTGCATCCCCTCCTTGGTGTCCTGATGCATCATGGATCCATTGAATAAAGCCTTGGTGTCCTATCACCAGTGTTTTGATCACCAGTCTTAAACATAGCACTATACAGAGTGCTTAATTATGGAGAAAATTAACTCCTTCCCAGCCAAACCCAGTACAATAATAGATTAAGATGAGCTAATGTGTATTTCTCATACCTAGCTATTCATATGAAGCAAAAACCACCAAAAGATAAACAGTAAAACCTTTTCCATGGGGACTACCAATTTAGAGAAAATATTCAAATTATAGGCTAAGTTAACTTTTCTTTAAAAAGACAATGGCAACCCTAGGTTTGCTACTCTTTATCTTCTTTAGATTATCTTCCTTTATTGCAGATATTAACTATGAAAATGGTGAGATACCAAAACAGGTTGCTCCAAGATGTTCTGGATGCCCCATCCGTGGAAATATTCAAGGCCAGCTTGGACAGGCTTTGGGCAACCTTGTCAAGTAAAAGGTGTCCCGGCCTGTGACAGCAGCTGGTTGGTGCCAGATGATCTTTAAGGCCTCTTCCAACCCAAGCCACTCTATAAGCTGTGAAGGGCATTGGCTGATGTTTTTTCTTGTTTTAAATTCAACTACCTGCTGGTTACTTTTGGAAGATGTCTAAATCAAATAAAATCAAATTAAGACTGTAGAATATTTCATATAATTTAAAATTTGGTTCAGCTTTGCATCTGCCGATGTATCTGCCAGATGAAAATGTAGCTTTTTAGAACAGCAAACTGTATTCAAACAAAAGATTAAGCATTAGACATTTGGTGGATATTACTCTGAATGTGATATTACTCTAATGTGAAAGGAAAACTGTAACTATGTGATATTACTGTAATGTGAAAGGAAAACTGTAACTATGTTATGCTTATTCTGTTACATGAGACTGAGCATTTCACTTCAATTTGATTGCAAGTGCAAGATCTAGCATTAATCACTGATATGAGGTCTTAAGTTAGACAGGTATAAAAACAGAATTCTTATAAAGTGGGAAGAAAAATGAGTACTTACTGGTAAAAAAGAAAAAGAAGACTTTTTAAAGAAGGATGGCTTTCATGTTTTTGTCTCTTTTTTTTTTTCCTGGCTGTAATATAAAGTGGGTATTCTGAATTCAGAGATTCATATTGTCTTTTATAATTGTTCATGAATGTGTTTTTTTCTTCAATTAAAAAAATGTATATTTTCTTCTTAACTACTCATTCCACATTGTCTCAGGGAACATACATTTTTCTCCACAAAAACTGAGCAGTTTGTACAGTTTAAAAGAACCATTGAAATGGTATTTTCAATTTCCTTTGATAACTTCACAAACATTAACTTTTTCAGCATGTATACATTACAGGAGGAAATTTCCTAGCAAAATATCCAAAATATCCAAAGAGACATTTTAAAATTTCTTTTTGCATGATCCAAAATCTTGCTTGCTCTGTTGACATTAAGTGATGAGTCTATCATGAGTCACTTGATAATTTTATTTCCTTTTAGAAGTAGGCAGGGTTGGAACAGTGCCTTTCTCCTGTTTCATATAACATCTAACCCAGTTTGGATGCTAGAGAAACAGATTCAAACAGAAATCATTAACAATAATGTGTGAACATGGGCAGAGGCACACAAACATGCAACGACAGATATTTTTCTCTTGTAATTTCCCAGTATGTGCCTACTGGATAAGTGAAAAAGACAAGAGAAACACAAGAAACAATAGCAATTGAACATAAGAAGAGTTATGAAAACTTCTTACTGTGACTTGCATCTGGATTGCAAACCTGATATTATTATTATCAGCTGACAGCGAGGCCAATCCTCAAAATGTCTCTAAAGTTGAGTTTTACATCCATAAAGAAACTAAACCTAAATTGTTATAGGTCTATGGGAGAGCATGGGTTCAAACCTGCCTCATATGCTATAAATGCATGCCTCCATTTCCTCCTTCAAATTGTTATCATTAACTATTATTAATGATAGGAACAGTGAAGTGAGTTTCTTTTGAAAATCCAAGACTCACAAACTCCTAAAATTTGCAGCCACACAGCATATTATCCTAAACAGACATGGCATTTTACCTACCTCTTCTTGAAGTCCTGGCTCCAAGATTTTTTAGTTTATTAGATTGACTGATTATAAGACAGGCAAGATTTCCTCCTGGAATCTTCTTGTTTGAGCCTTATGTTTCAACATAATTAGCTATTAGCTAATGGATTTAGAAATATATAATTAAATGTGAAAAACCAAACGTGAGTGAACAGTAGTCCTAAATGCAAGAAACAGAATTGATTTATGTCCTAGTAATAATAACATATTATTTTAATAACTTTTGCAAAAGAAAAAACATGCGCACTGTCTTTTCTATCATGCACCCTTTATTAAGAAATAAATGCTATTATAGCAGAGATAAACTTCTAATGGAGGTTCTAAATGCATGCAGGCTAGGAGGCCTTAAAAATGAAAATTATCATCTTCCAATCTCAGATATCTTTTCAACAGAAAACGCTCTTTGTATTTAGTCAGGACACAGTGCAATGGGTAACTCTCGTGGCATTTTATTAATTATTTTACCGTCCTTGGGGTCCTGTAGGATTGAACCTACTGAAAATACTAATTGCATTCTTATTTGTCTATGTATCTCTGATTATAACATTTTTTCATTGCTTCTCTTTTGAGTGTTGGACTGACAAGCTTTGGAAAAATATGCAATTTGTCCCATATCAACCAAATATTCAAAAAACAACGTACTATTTTTTTTTGCATGTGCTTCTCTGTGTTTATATGTGTGTGTGCACCTGGGTGTAAACACACCATTATTACTTACACAGTTATTATTAATAAAATGTTTCTTATTCCTGTGCTCAGACTTTGGGGTTTTTTTTCTCTCACAGCTGACTGTGATAGAAGACAACACAGAAAATTCATTCACTGGTTGAGAAGACTGAAGTTAATTTGCCACTTCTTGACGTGGTCAAAATAAATAGAATCCTTACCATAAAAATGTAATTCCTTAAACTTCCCTGGTAATAATAAATTCTGGTGACATAATATGTCTTCTTGGCAGTCGTGTGATCTGAGTCTGAGCTGTTCAGTAAGACTAAGAACCTGAGATATTACTTCTAGAATTTTACACTATATTAGAGAATTTCTGAAGTCTGTCTGCGAATATTAGAAGGCAACCATTCTAGGAACACATCTCTCTGAGATCCATAGGACTTTGCTTTCCTTTACAATAAAAATGACATGATTAATACTCTATACATCGAGTGTAGAGAATCAGAGACTTGTCAAAACCCTCAGGTTACTGACACCTCTGCGTGTAGAATTCCACCAATTAGAAGTTCAACTGAGCTCACTGTGCTTAGATAGCAGTGTAAAATCTTGCAGCTAAATCACCTTCCTTGCAGAGCTGGGACCATATTAAACTCTTTCACCAAACATCTTAACTAAGAAATATCTTTGTATCACAGAGGAAACGTGTCATGATTTAGGAATGGTTCTCTCCAGTTCAGTGCCCTCACTGAGACTTCTCAAACCATGTGCTGCTCTCTCTCTCCTGTTTTCCTGTCCCTCTTTTCTCTTATTAGAATAGCAGTGAGGTAAGAAAACAAACAATAACAGCAACGATACTAATGACAGAGGGTATAAGAAAGAAATGATTCATATGGAACCTGTCAACAGACTATGCCACATTTACTTGACCAGACTGGAATCCTTTCTCCCCAGAAGAGAGTTCCTTCCCCAAACCCCCAGCAATGACATGAGGTGGTATAGAATAACCTCTGGATTCTTGCCATGGCCCTCCTGGCTACTGAAAGAATTAACCCTGTCCCAGCTAGAACCAGGACAAAATCCATCAGGGAACAGACTATACATGGCATATGAAAGAACAGGTATAGTTGACATATGAACAATCATGCAGTGCAAGCAATTATTAATTGCATCACTTTATGGAAAAGAAGACATATTAAAGAAAAAAAAAACAGAAAAGCACAAATAAGAGAGGAAGAACAACATGCTAAGAAAATTATTAAGAAGTTTTAATCTTTTTGCCACATTGAGCAAATATATTCCCATCTGAAGCTACATATAAGCTGTGATTTAGGAATATTGTGGCAGAATCAGCAAAATTTGAAATCAGCATACTCAACAGGCTTCAAAAGAGCTAATTTATACCAGCCATCAACATGGTCTGTTGCTTACAAACTTTCTTCCCTAAAAGAGCTTCAAACAGCGTAGCTATAAGTTCGAAGTGAAATACAGTTCCCTAGCTCTCACTGATGCCAGCTTAATTCCTCTGACAGTGTTGGTATGTATTACACGTCAAAACTAAAGATGATAAACATTAATTGTTAAAAAAGTATTTAATTTCATGTAATCTAAATTTATTTTGTCTACTTTGATCTTAGTTCTCTGTGTGCTTTATTTTACACTGCAATAGAAGCATGAAAATTCTTCTAAGGGAAAAATTTGTCCTGCCTTCCTGAAACAAAATGAAGACAAGCAGTTATTTAGGGGTAATATTTACATGTTGCTGAATGTCATTTGATTTGATTCTTTCCAGTGTGGACTTGCCAGTGCTTGGAACACAGAAATACAGGTGATGGGAGAGAAGAAAGTTAAGAAACCTTGTCACCCTCTGGAGGACAGATATGAGGTTCATTGCTTTCCTTACAGAGGACAATGAAAATACATAGAGTAATTGTAGCAGAAATCTTTCATGTTCAGCTGGAGTAAGACAAGAAGCATCTTCCATTTCTCTGTCCTAACTCACTCCAGGACAAAATAATCCAGTTTCAGGCTTGATTTAAGCAAACCATCTCAATGTATATCAATGGAGACATAGAGGCCATGCAGCCAACGTGCAGCACGTGATCTCATCAGAATTGCAGCATCTACCTCTACACACTCAGAGCTAAAGAGCATCCACCACCTTAATTGTTTCTTAAGTGAGTGTGCATCAGGGCTCTGGAAGCAATTTGGCTCATAAATGGAGGATTCAGGAATATCAGTCCTGCTTGTTGCATCTCTTAAGCTGCACTGCAAGCCTAGCTGCTTAATATTTAGAGAGAAAAACCTGTGCTTCAGATCTAAATGAAGAAGTATTTCTGACCAAACTGAAACCTAGAGGAATTCAAACTCTGAATTTTGCCACTAAAAGACATAGCCACAGTAGTTCACAAAGCCATTTACAATATCCTGCAGCCTATATTTTTAAAATTTCAATTACTCTCTTTTATAATTTTATATATCTCCTACCTGATTTTGTACTCCTGTTTCCTAGGTACAGAGACAAGGTGGTGAAGCTTTTTAGTGCTGTTTTTTCAATACCACTCACATCACAGTGGGAAGGGGGTGTGTTTCAGCAGGGTTGCAGCAGGAAAAAAGTTGGGTCTAGAAACAACAAGAGTTTGCCATTTTTGCCTAGCTCTCTTCAGGAAGAAGGTCCCAGGTCAGCCTGATGGAGCTTGTCCCGCTGCCATCACCAGCTGCTCCTTTTCCCATTCCTCTGGGTTGCAGTTTTTGTGGTCTGGTGCTGAAAGATGATGAGCCCAAGATACCAGTCTGAGGAAAAGAAAAGGCAGGAAGAGTGGCAGGAGCAGTGTGAGGGCAGAGTTGTGTAGGGCCCAGGTCTCAGGAGAGCTGAGCAGAGCGGCACTACTGCAGCAAGGATCTTGAACCAGGGAAATGGAGTGGAAATGGAGGGGGCAGCACAGATGGTCTGCCTTCCAAGAGGTTCTGTTTGCCTTAGCTCTCCATTGCTGTTTTTGCACTGGGGGTGGGTGAGGAGACATTGAACTGTGGAAGCTCTCGTTCGCCCCTGGCCCCAGTGCGGGACCTGTCCCCATCTCACCTTTGTCTGGGAAACCATGTCAGGTGCTGTCTTTGAGAAGCATTTCTGTTTGTTTGGTGGCGATACTTTTTGGTGAGTAAAACACCTTGTCTCTTTTGTACACTCTTTATCATTGATATTGTGATTATTGACATTTTCTGTAAATTGCCCCTCCAATTCATAATCTCTCCCAGTGTTCCTCCATTTTCAGAAGGTGCAGGGCCAAGGAGGGAGCAGCTTGAGTGGGTTTAATGTTCTAAACAGGATTTAAAACTGCCACACCCTCATATGATTTGGGAAACATTTTGGTGTATTTTATTTTTTTGTTTATTTCCAGTCATAAAATAATTTTCGACAACATTCTTTCTCTGAATAAAAAACACAGCAATTAAGCTGTAATATTCAAAGTGCTTATCCTTTGGGAATACATTTTTGCATAAGCTTTTTTGTATGCTGAAGACTGTAGAAGCATTCTGAATATTCACAGAAATATTTTATGCTTGCATTTTTTTTCAAGGAAGTTCAAATCAGGGTATTATAAGCAGGCTTGAAATTCAGCCTTTAGTAAAGTGCTTTAAAAAATTAAAATTAATTAAAAAATTAATACCTTGTTTCCTGCCTGCTTCTTTTCTACCAAAGTTTTAATTTAATTGCTTACATTTGTTTGTCTGACTTAAAAAAGGCTTATGTCTAAGCTGAACAGTGCAGACTTCTCAGGGACCTGTACATGCTATCTACTTCATAACAAAAAGTTTTCTTAAATATAAGTGCCCCTTCAAATAAGTGTTTGCTACTGTTTCATATCAATGTTGCTGTATGAATCTTTTATACAAATTTTCTGGTTTTGCTATTATGCACTTCCTAATATTCATTAGCAGTATTTGTTCTTATTTGTTTGGCACTTTTATTTTTCTTAGTTGAATTACAGGTCTACTAGTAATTTTTTTATTCTAGACTTCTAGTTAACTGTGTTCTTTCTACAGTTCTAGACCTTTCCTTTCAACACACATTATTCTACCAAATTTCACTATCTTTCATCATCACCGTTTAGGTGAGTTAAAACAAAGTAAAATGTTTAATTTCAAAGAATTTAAAGAATGTTAATCTTGAAGAAGAATCCCATGGTTAATTGGAGGAGAACATTCTAAATAAAGGAGTATCACAAGAGGAGGATCTATGTTCCTTTACTAAATTTTTTCAAGAGTTATCCTTGTTAATGCCAGCTGTCTATGACACTAAGCTGGGAGCATGTGTTGATCTGTTGGAAGGACGGAGGGCTTTGCAGAGAGACCTGGAACATCTGGACAGATGGGCAGAGTCCAATAGGATGAAGTTTAATAAGTCCAAGTGCCGAGTCCTGCATTTTGGCCACAATAACCCCCTGCAGCATTACAGACTGGGGACGGTGTGGCTGGACAGTGCCCAGGCAGAAAGGGATCTGGGGGTTCTGGTCGACAGCCGGCTGAACATGAGCCAGCAGTGTGCCCAGGTAGCCAAGAAGGCCAATGGCATCCTGGCCAGTATCAGGAATAGTGTGGCCAGCAGGAGCAGGGAGGTCATTGTTCCCCTGTACTCGGCCCTGGTGAGGTCACACCTTGAGTGCAGTGTCCAGTTCTGGGCCCCTCGTTTTAGGAAGGATGTTGAGATGCTTGAGCGCGTCCAGAGGAGGGCAGCGAGGTTGGTGAGAGGCTTGGAGCACAAGCCATATGAAAAACGACTGAGGGAGCTGGGGTTGTTCAGTCTGGAGAAGAGGAGACTCAGAGGTGACCTTATCACTCTTTACAACTTCCTGAAGGGTGGCTGTGGTCAGCTGGGGGTTGGTCTCTTTGTCCAGGCAGCAACAGACAGAACAAGAGGACACAGTCTCAAGCTGCGTCAAGGCAAATATAGACTGGACATTAGGAAAAAGTTTTTCACAGAAAGAGTGATAAAGTACTGGAATGGTTTGCCCAGGGAGGTGGTGGAGTCACCATCCCTGGATGTGTTTAAAAAAAGACTGGATGTGGCATTTGGTGCCGTGATCTAGTTGAGGTGTTAGAGCATGGGTTGGACTCGATGATCTTGAAGGTCTCTTCCAACCTAGAAATTCTGTGATTCTGTGTCTACAAGATATTTATCAAGAAAAGCATTTCACAGAATCATAGTATCACAGAATGGGTAAGGTTGGTAGGGACCAGAGGGGGTGATCTTCTCCAACCTCCCTGTTCAAGCAAGGTCATCCTAGAGGATATAGTGTGGAATTGTGTACAGCATCCCTTCAGATGCTTACTTTGATGAGATCCCTTCTCAGTTTTCTGTTCTTGAGGCTGAACAGCCCCAGCTTTCTCAACCTTTCTTCATAAGAGAGAGGATCCAATCCCGTAATTGTCTTTGTTGTCCTCCTTTAGAACTCCAGGAGCTCTGTGTCTTTTTTGTACTGAGGAGCCCAGAATTGGACACAGCACTCCAGAGGTAGCCTCTGGAGCAACCCTCCTACTAGGTTGACTAGAGGGGCAGGATCACCTCCCTCAGCTTGCTGGCCATACTTTTCCTAGTGCACCTCAGGACATCATTGGCCTTCTTGGCCACAAGGGCCCACTTCTGGGCATGGGCAGTTGTCATGGACAGTCTGTTGTCCACCAGAACCTACAGGTCTTTCTCTGCAGAGCTGCTCTCCAGCAGGTCAACCCACAGGTGATACTAGTGGTTATCCTTTCCTGGTTGTAGGACCCTGAATTTGCCTTTGTAGAACTTCAGGGAATTCTTCTCTGCTCGTTTCTCCAACCTGTCAAGTTCCTTCTGAAGGGCTGTACAACACTCTTTGGTATTGGCCACTCCTCCCAGCTTTGTATGATCATTGCTGAGAAGGCATCTTCCCCTTCACTGAAGTGAATAACAAATAAGTTAAAAAATACTGGGCCCCGTACTGAACATTGAGGGGCACCTCTAGTGACAGGCTCCCAAATAGACCCTGTGACAATGATTTGGGCACTATGGAGTTTGACATTGAGCCAGTTCTCCATCCACTGCCCAGTCATCCAATTCACACTCCCTGAATTCGTCTATGAGGATTTTGTGAGAGACTGTGATGAAAGCCTTTCTAAAGGTAGACAATATCCATTGCTCTCTTCTCATCATCCAGGTTGTTGTTTCATCATAGAAAGCTATCAGATTGGTCAAGCATGATTCACCTTTAGCGAATCCGATCTGACTGCTCCTGATCACCTCCTGTCCATATGGATAGAGATGGCCTCTGGAGAATAAGGTTCTCCATAGCCTTTCCAGGAATTGAGATGATTGGTAGCTCTCTGTGCAGTCTTTCTTGCCCTTTTTGATGACCAGTGACATTTGCTTTCTTTCAGTCCTCAAGTACCTCTCCCCAACTCCATGACCTTTCAAAGGTGATGGTGAGCAGCCTCGCAGTGATTTCCACCAGCTCTCAGCACTCAAGGATGCATCCTGTCAGGGCCTGTGGACTTGTGGATATCAAGTTTGCCTAGATGATTCTAACCTGAGCCTTCTTGACCAGGAGTCAAGGAGAATTGGGTTAGAGTCTGTCTGTCTTCCAAGTTTCCTTTACCTTGCTCTCCTGGGTCAGAGTTTTCTGAGGGATGATCTTGTCCGTGAAGATTGATGCAAAGAAAGCATCTCTGCTTCTCTGCATCCTTTCTTACCAGGCTTCCTCCACTAGTAACAGGCCCACATTATCCTTTGTTTTGCTTTTATTATTGATGTACTTGGAAAAGCACTTCTTGTTTTCCTAGATAACCTTGGCTAGATTTAATTTCAGGTGGGTCTTGGCCTTCCTTGTCATGTTTCTTCTTACTCTGACAACCTCTCTATATTCATTCCAAGTGCTCTGACCCTGCTTCCATCTCCTCTGTGTTTTCTGTTTATGCTTAAGCAATCACAAGAGTTCTGTGTTTATCCATGCGTGCCTCTTGTCCCCGTTGTTTGATCAGGATGCATCGCTCTTGAGCCTGCAGGATGTGATCCTTGAGTATCAACCAACTATTTTGGACCCTTGTCAGCTGCAGCTTGCTCTATCCCATAGGATTCTTCCAAGAATATTCATGAAGAGATTAGCCCTCCTGAAGTCCATGGTTGCAATCTTACTTGCTGCCCTGCTTCCTTCTCCTCTGATACTGAACTCCACATTCTCATGGTCCCTTCAGCCAGGTCTGCCCCCAGTGGAGCACAGTGCTAATAACACCCAGGCAGTGGGTTCAATCCCTGTATGACCATATACTTAGGACAAGGACTTGATGATCCTTGTGGGTCTCTTCCAACTCAGAAAAATCTCTGATTCTCCAACAAGGCCTTCCCTCTTTGTTAGGATGAGGTAGATAGTTCATGGTGGGATTCTCCTCTACCTGAAACAGGAAGTCGTCATTAATTCTTTCCAGAAGCCTCCTGGATGGCTTGTGCTTTGCAGTGTACCCTCACATCCAGCAGATATAAGGGTGGTTAAGAACCAGTGTCTCTGGCTTTGAGGCTGCCTTGAGCTGCCCGTAGAAGGTGTCATCCACTTCCTTCTCTTAATCACAGAGCCTGTAGCACACACCAACAACAGTGTCGCCCTTACTAGTCCTCCCTTTTATCCTAACCTATAAGGTCTCTACTCGTCCTTCAGACACAGAGCTAAATGTATTCCAAGTGTTGTCTCGCACAAGGGGCAACTCCACATTAGGGCATCACAGTCTTCATGACATAACTTTCCCTTTTGAATTCCTGAAACCAAATTTGAAACTAAGCTAATTACATCTTCTGTCTGCACACTACAATGTATCATCATAAAACCAAATTTCACATATAATCTAGTCTTTCAGCAGCAGTCTGTCCTGGTTTAGGTCAAATTTGGGAGGAAACTCCCAAAGGAGTCCCTTTAGAAAAGCAGATTCAAGTGGCCCTTGCCCCAATTTGTTCAGGAAAATGTTTCCTTGGAGAAAAGTGGAAAAAACAGTTATTTAATAAGCAAAGTATTCACAAGAATAAAAAATGAATAATATAAAACAATGAAACCTCTTGCTGTTTTGAAGAGGTGGCAATTCAGAAAGTCCTTTTTGTGGGGCGTAGCTTGGCTCGCTCAGTCTCTATCAGTCCTGCCTGCACTGGAAAATGCTGCATCCTGGGCCACAGGTGTGAGCTCCCAGTGTTTTTCTGGGTTTTCAGCCAAGAGTAGGTTTAAGCAGTTTCAAGAAAAAGAAAAAAAATCCACAGTCTGGGGAACTTCTCTTCCTCAGCTAGCTAAAAACTAACTAAAAGCAAGAGAGACTCTCTCCCACTCTCTGTCATGCTGCAGACAGCACAGACTGGGAGAAGAAAAGCTGAAGCTCCTATCTCTATGTTTTGAATACAACCACCTCAGACATTCCATAACTTCTCCTTCTCCCCCCCTTCACTCTCAGATCTAGTTTTAAAGGTGCAAAACTTATTTCTGGGCTAAACAGACAAATGGGGATACAATTCAGCATCATAAAGTTACCCCAGGACAAGTCTAATGAAGTAGAAACTTAAAACTAATTGCTTCTACAAGGAGACTATGAGGATAGAGGAAATCACTTCAATGGCATATATTGAGCTGTCTTAAATGCAATGACACAGACACAATTTTAATTTGAATAGTGCTTGGCACTTCTCTTATTATGTTAAGGATGCACCATTACTCTCCAAAAAGCAATGATGGCTGCATTAACGAGCAGTACTCCCTTTTTCAATAAAGATATTAATCGTTATAACATTCATACTACAGTTTTTGTTAAGTAATGAGAGATATTTTTCTTCACTATAACCAAAACTGAACTTTACAATCAAGAAAACATGGGTTGGAGTATTAACTTTTTTGGCTGAGATACACATTTCTTTGAACCTGGTATGAGTAGCCCTTTTTTATTATGTGTACAGTATGTCTTTTCATATAGGTGTAATTGTTTCATAACTATAAATTACAGATTCACACAGATTCAAAATCCTCTTGCTTTTAAGCATTGTGTTTCCTGATGATATTGTAAATACATTTTTGTTTATTTCTTTGAAGACAGAGGAATTGAAGACATCCTTTGCAGAAAAAATGGTCAATCTTATTACCTTCACCCCAGCAAGATTACCATAGATTTCATTCATATGGTCTCTGACATTTATGCTACTTAAACACACAGGCATTTACTGAAAATATAAACTTTAAAGTATAGCCATACTAGTCAGAAGTATAGTAACACCAGAAGTCTCCCTGAAGCTATCAAAAGAAGCCATCCCAATTAGTTAAAAATATTGGCCCATGGGTATAAATGTCTCAACTTCTTAGTTTTATCTTCCTTCTCTTCTCCTTCTTCTCAATCCAAGAAAGATATAATGAAGATATCCTGTTTTAGTTATCAGTTAAACTCACAATAGTTTAATAACCTGTTATATGGTGTTTTAGTCTAAGACAGTTATAAGAGGCAAAGACCTCTCACATATCCCCTTTAATTTTAACCACCAGATGCAAAGGTGCTCAGTGACCTGGTCCCCTGGGAAGTAAGAAAACAAGGTGGAGCAGATGGCCCTCCTCCCCAGACGGTGGCCACCTTGGCAGACCTTGTGGACTAGAAGACAAAGACAATATGGTGAAGAAGCACCTCCTGGCTCAACCCTCCCCTGGAACAAGAAGTCCAGAGGGCAAGGGCTTACAAAAGGAGTTCCAGGAGCAGATGGGAATTGCTGTCACTGCCTGGGAAGGTGCGTTCCCACAGTGCTGGTACAAAAATCTGCCAGATAGAAAGTTTCTAACACAGTTTTGAATATTAGAAATCAGGCATTCTTTATTGAAGCATGCTCATCACTCAGAGGATCCTTCCTCTAACTGGGAGCCCCCAGCATGAGGTAAAGAGACCTTTTATCATAAACAGCAATTACATACTCATCAGCTATCCCCACTTACCTGATGTATATATATTGCTTTATTTTACATATTCAAACCCCTTATCAAAGTCCTTATGTGGTTCTTTGGGGTCTGTCTTCAATGCTTGGTGTCTTTTTAGGTGGCTGTTCCTGGGCCCCCGCTTTTAAGTAAGTGCAATACCATTGTTTTGCTTAACTTCTGCTTTGTCAGCTTTGTGGAGCTGAGCTGGCATCCTGCTTGCATTTTGCCTGACTCATATTTGCTGGAGTTACATCTTTCATCTATTCCTCCAAGGCTGTGCTGTTCTGTTCTAGTTCTACAGTCCTTATTGGTGTCAGCCCTGCTTCCTTCCAGCAAACGTGGTAGCATGTGTGTATGCCTGCGTATATGTGTGCTCTGTGCTGCCACTTACTGCCTCCTCCTGCCACCCACTGGACTCAGCTCGTGTCAGTGCAGTCTTGGGCCACTGCCCGATGGAGAGGGGTGGAGGGTGGGAAGAAAATGGACTTGCTGGTCGCCAAAGAACAGCATCCCTTGCCCCACTGCAAGGTCCCAACAGCAGTTCTGAAGCGGTTACTTCAGCACTGTTTGGCTTGGGAGTGGCCCTGCTGCCTCTCCTCACCCCCTTGTCCTGCAGAAGAGTCCTGGAAAGGCTTGGAAATGGGAAAAGACCTGCTGTCTGTGCAGTGCCAGGGTCTGCCCTTCACTTAGGTGACCCAGATAAAATGGACCCCTTTCTGGTTGTGGCCATGGCTATTTCCCTGCCAAAACCACACCAATGGCTGTGACATGAGTGGTACCTGAACAGACAGCACTGAAACCCCTCAACCTCCTTATCTTTGTACCCAAGACATGCAGTAAAGAACATTAGTGAATTTAATTTTCACATATTTTGTGCCCTTTTACCCTTATATCCCTGTTTCTATCACAGTTTTTCAGTCCTTTGCAACCTCCTATCTTTTCTGATAGTTCCAATGACCAAGGTGACTTGCCATGCTGGGTGAATTGTCAGCGCTATATTTGTTTTGCCTGGCTAGCCAGAAAGTAAGGTGAAAATTGAGAATGCAACATCTGATTTTCACTCAACTTATCCTCAGTTAGGGGTATTAATGTCTAACCAGACTGTGATTTTGTCTGTATTCAGAGAAAATTAATTGTCTTCGAGACCTGTCAAGTTTGATTGGAATTACGCAGTAGAGCAAAATAAGCATGGGGGCAGGAGAACTGATGGATATGCAGAAATCTGATAAGCACTGAACATCTCATGTGTTACCCAGGTTAAGAAAAGGCACGAAAACTACATGACCAATTTTATTGCCCACTTTCATAACATAAATTAAGAACCATTCTATAACTCCTTTCGGTCTGATATAGATCCAAATATCAATGAAACAACAATTGGCTTTTTAACTCATGTACTTCACTCTATGTCTGAAATTTCCCGTTTGACATTTACCTGCTTCAGTTCTTAAGAAATTGTCATCACATCTTTTCTTTTGATTTATAGTAAAGGAGGTAAAAACTCCTCTCCTATGCATGGCTCCCTCAAATCTGTTCGGTCACATAGCTGAAGTCAGTGAGTCAATAGTTTTAGAAAAAAAAAAAGAAACATTACTCTTCAAATGAATTTCAAGCCTCTTTTATATCTTAGCTGATGAATTAACTGACATGTTATAAATGTCTGATAAAGAAATAGCAGGAAGCATGCACATAACCATCTTCTTACCCGGTCATGCTATTTACCCAGTCTTTAAACCACTAATTTTTATGTAACATACTGTTGCAAGTATTTTTGACTGACAGCATTAAAGTACAATGCTGAAAAGGCAAATCTGATGCACTTTATTCCCTAGTGACAAAAATACATGTCTATATATACACATTTACTGTAGGTAAATTATATGACATCAAATCAAATATCAGTATTCAATATTGTTTTAATCCAGACAGGATTTTTTGATGTTTATGTTGAAGCAACAGAGTTTTCAAACTGTTAGTGGCCTGCATTTTCTGCCAGTTTAGCTTAGGAGAGGCATTTCTTTCTGCTGGAGATCTGAGATCAGAAAATAACCACATGTTTAGGCACCAAAACTCAGCAAGTACCTCCCAACATATTCTGTCACACTTTCAGTAATCCTCATCGGTTCCTAATAGACTCAGTGATATATGTGCTGATAGATCCATCAAGCATTTGATTTATGGATAAATATTTACTTAAAATCTTGCATAAGAAAAAGAGGTTAAATGAGGAAAAAGAAATCACCCAAGCCATTTGAAAATATTTATCCCAGCATTAGCCTGGTTTGTTGTCTTGACAGCTCAAATCCATTAAAATGAAAAAGCCCAGTCTATACATGAAAAGCTCAATTAGAAAATTGAAACTAGACCATTTGGGAAAGTATTTAAAAAAGGGCTTGAAACCATAAATTGGAAATCCCTGAACTCTCAGATGAGAAACATCTCAGGAGGAGATGGAGTTGTTGACATGGCTTCCTTAGTGTCTTCTAGGTGTCAGGAACATTTTAGGATAAAATCAATTGCTCAGCAGCTAGGTTACAATACTGCTTGAAAGCATCTATGAAATTGAATGCTTCTTGTATTCAGAAGCTCTTTTCTCTGAAGGGATCCTTTCTCTAGAGAAGTAACAGTTTTAATTTCTGCTTTCATCTCACCAGTCCTTCAGGTTGATCTGATCAACCTGCTTGTGGTCTGCTTGATCACATTTTTAACAGCAAATATTTTCCCTGTTTATTTACTTACCATTTATTTCATATAAAACTACCTTACTTAGTCTTGTCTTAGAAGTAAATCTTTTGAAGCTTTAAGGACAGTTAAGACCGACATGGACTCACAAGTGGCAATTTCCCTCCTCTTCCACTCTGTTAGAGGGATAAAAGACTTCCTTCAGAGAAACTACCTGAAGTGCCCAGGTTAGTCCCCTACTTTGAAGTGTCCCTGAACGTAGGAGTACCCTGTAAGGGAGTTTTTTGTTTAAAGACATTAATATCTCCAGAAAAATAAACTGTATTAAATTGATGCTTAAGCATGAGTCTTTTGTTGGTGGTCTGTGTATTTGCTACAGTGCTTTCCAAAAAACACCCTTATATTGATGATATGTTTAATAGGCAGTGTTTTTTGCAGAATAAGATATCATCATTGTCTTCTGTACATTTGTTGAAAATGTCCTTAGTAAATGTAAAGTGTTTTTATGTGCTAGTCTCTCCAGGAATATGTGGATGTGGCTGGACAAAACACTGTAAAAAAGTAAACACCACTATATTTATTGAGATTTAAATTCTCATAAAGTAGCACAACTCTTTAATTCTGGGTATGATTTTTTAATTATTTAATATATCAAGGTGCTCAAATATATTCAACATAATAATTCAACACAATAAAATCAGTTTGCTTTCTGTTATCATACTTGTTGAGTAAATTTTTCTGCTTTATAACAAATACAGACAACATTTTAGCCAAAGCTTTGTATTTTGTACTTTTCAGGTGACATCCAGCTACAGAACAGTGACTGTGGTATGTCTAAAAGACTGGTATTAACTGATACATTGTCAGCAATTAAATAAATGGCTGACATGCAAACTAATCAAATATACACCCTCACTTTAAACAATAGGTTCTTTTTTTTTGCCTGAAAGCCAGATATACCAATGCTCATTTCTATGCAACATTTCTTCCTCTGCAGCCAAAAACCAAGCAGATAATCAGTTACAACTACCTTCAATCAAGTCTAGGAGACAAATGTAAAGTGTTGTCATGTAAGCCCAGCTGGAAATTAAGCCCCATGGAGCTGCTTAGCTAAGCCCCCTCAGTCTAGTGGAAGAGACAAAAGGCAGAGATCCTGAGCTGAGATAAGAACCATTTACTCCAAATAGCAATAAGATAAGAAACCAAAGTAACAGCATTAGTATTAATAACGAAAGTAAAAAAGACGGTGATTTGCATACAAAAAATGCTCACCAACCATCTGACCTGGTCTGGTGCCATGTGTCCCTCTGAGACAAAGAAGAAAATGGCCCCCGGCCCTTCCACATGTATGTTTGTTCCCTCCCCATCTCAGACAATGAAAAACAAGATTGGACAAACTGCTCCATTTGCCATTCTGTCGCCCAGATAATGAAAAATGCCCACAGATCCCCCTTGAGCCCCCTTTTTTCTCCACCCAAAGTCATACCCCTTTCTTCTCAAAAGAAAGCATCCCTTACTTCTGCCCCCCAGTGATGATGTGGGTGATACAGAACAAGAACCTAGACATGTCTATATGGCTGAAGGATCAGTCCCCTCACATGCTTGGCCAAAACACATGTATGTGCAGGACAAAGAGCTCTGATCGCCACAGGAAATTAACAAGTTAAAAAGTTCATTCATTGTGTTAATTCATTTTGCCATGCCATCTCATTCTGAAGGAAATGGCAAGTACTGCAATATACAAAGCTGAAGCACATCTCCTTACTCTTACTTACAGACTTCTGTCTGTTTCTAAAAACGTTGACTTTATGAAGAGCACAAATGTGGTTGAATTGCTATCACCAGTTCCTGTAAATGTTATGTGCTGTGGCTCTTGACTTCAATGAAGACCTCTTTTTATTGTACTGGTAGCATAAGTCACCAGAGCTAGCAGAAAAACAAACACAACTTAACCATGACTATTGGCCTAATGTTTTGTTTTCTTGTTACTAAGATGCAAGTACTTGGAGAGGTATGCTTCAATACAAAATTGTATTGGTAAAGAGTCCTCCACAATGGTAATAATCTTGATAAAAGGAAAAAAAACCCACCACAGTAAATTTCTGATTTGGCAAGCTACATATCTAGAGCTACTTTTTAGCACATGACAGGAAAAACACCTGTCTTTTCAGTTAAAGGCTTGTCACAGTTTACTAGAGATCAAATATATACCCCTATAAATTACTTGATACCATTATAAATTTACTATGCTTCTCCACTCTCTACTTTCTCTACCGGGACTGTATTGTCACAAGAGGAACAAGTTATTGTCACAAAATTTTGAAATTGCTTATGGTCATCTACACTGTCACTACTGACTTTGTCAAGGTTTGCATTAGGCAAACGAGGGATCAGAGAAAAATGCTCATGAAAATGGCATAAAACAAGTCCATGGGTGACACAACTAGTTTTGACTGAAATTTGATTTTTGCATTTGCCAGAGGAAACACAAAAAGCCCTAAAGGAGGTTTTTTCTTTTATGTCACGGAAAAAAAATCAGTTAAAAACATAAAAAATAAAAAGGGAAAGTAGAATGATTATACGACTACAAATTGCCATTCCTAAATTTGCAGTGAGATCAATATTTATCGTACCTAAACTTCGGAGGGCAGCCAAAGAGCCAGGGAGGGACCACAACTGAGACTGAATGCAAAGCAATGATCTTAAATCAGTGTCTTTTGCTTTCATTGGTAAACTTTCATTGCCATTAAATGCACTCTGGAGCTTTACAGGAGACTTTTGAGGTTTTTTCAGTGTACAGAGTGAGACACACTGAATAACTTGGGCACTTGTGTCCTCTTACTGCTTAATTGTTGACTTGCAGATTAGACATAAGAAAATGATGAAGTTTCTTGCTTGTTTACTCTTCTTATCAAAGGAATTTTGTGAAACGATAGTAAAAATCCATGGTTCTCTCTACTAAAATATCTTTAATAATATTATGATCGAAATATTAAAATTATTAGAGAGACGTGTCTACCCAAAATGAGGTGCAAACAAGACCACCATGCTGAAGTCAATAGAATGGATTTTTATTTAACACTAAATGCGAGGCAGAGGGATATAGAAAGAAATAGGGAAAAGCAAGAGAAGGAATGAAAGTGGAAAGGTATATAGTTGCCATTCATTGGATCCCGCAGCAAGGCTTGGTGTTGCAATTTCAGTGTCTGGTGGTTGCTGTCTTGTTCTGTCAGGGCTGGGGTAAGCCCTGTCAAAGTAGCGGAGAGACTCCACTGAACAGAGGGAACAGGTGGGAATATCCAGGTACCTTCTGTGAGGGGTGAGGAGTTTCACACTGAATGCGGTAATGTTGTGTATCACAGGACTCCTCAGGAGTCTCTGACACCTTCCAAGGCCAACTGCTTACATCAGTGCAGTTGAGTCCATCACGGCTCACCATGCCCCATCAGCAGAGTTGAAGACCTTCAGGCTATGAGTGAATGTCCCTGTACTTTTCTGGCGGGGGAGTTATCACAGCTGAATTCACTTTCATAAGGACAAAGAGACAGTATCCCACTTCCAGAGTTCTTCCCTCATCTTGCTCAACATTCAGCTTGTAGCCTGAGGTGGTGGGTATGCTCTGCCCTCTGCACCTGGGTGGTTTACTTTGCACAACAGCAGCTTGACTCCTAATTCTTTTAGCATTCCAGGAAGTTTGCAAACCACCTTCCTAAGACTAGGAGGTGTGTGGTGGGAAGTATTTGTTTAAAGGATAGGATGGTTCTCCAATTTCTGTATGAAGTCATGAGCTCTTGAAGACAAGAGACACTTTTCATGAGTTTGGATTATACATTTTTACACTAAACAAGAGAACTTGATGACTTCCTCCATCTGGGGGAATGTCCAAATTAAAATGACTATCAGTGATGCTCCTCTAACCCTGTTAGATGTTCTTTATTTTCTGGTCAGTCTGTCCTTCCTGTTGGATATACTTGGTCTTTTCCACATGTCTGCCAGATAGCGGCCAAACAACAGCACATTACCTTCAGAGAGTGAATGAATTTTTCTGGACATGGCCAAAAGCTTTAGCAAAGCATGAGTAAAAGCATGCTTTTAAAAAGTTTTTCTGTATTAAAAAGATTTATAGAGTTGCTATGAAAAATGCTACTGTTTTATCCTCTTGAAAAGTGATTCCGTTGTCTGCGATGAAGATACCCTGTATTTGGTGTATTGGTAGATATTAATTGTACTGGTGGATATCAATTGTATTGTTCTCAGTGTACAAGTCAACATTCAAAAGCATACAAATCTTATTCATGACTTATTACACTGAGACATCATATTATGTGCTGTGCCAAAATGCCTATTCAGATATTTTGATATGTAAATTTCCTTCATAGTTTCAGCTGAGTATTGTGTAGTTCTTTATTTTCTGTCTTGGGGTTTCTCTGACAAAGACTGGCATGCCAACAAGGGAGATGGATAGGGTGTAAGATTGTGGTTTACCTGTGTAATGTCTCATGAACAGGTCCAGAAGTTCCTAAAAGATTCCTAGACACCTGGATGATAAACTCATGGTATAGGTGCAAAAGGAACCAACTAGGAAAGGTGTCATCCTTGATTTGTTGCTTTGATTTAATCTGTTAACAGAGTGGGTCTTGTGGCTGAAGTGATTATTGGTGGCTGTCCTGTCCACAGACATCATGAAGCAATCATGTTTACATCTGGTGGCAGCAGGAAAAGTGCCAGAAAAACTTCAGCTCTGGATGTGAGGAGAGCACACTTAAGGTTACTCAGGGCACTACTTAATTATGTCCTCTGGGAAAATGCTTTTGAATGTGCTGGGATCCATCAGTATTGGTCACTTTTTAAGCCCCACATCGTAAGAGCACAGGAGAAGGAAATGTCAAAATGTCAGAATTCAAGCAGATAAGGCAGAAAGCTGGCTTGGATGAGCAGGCATCTTCTTCTGGAGCCAAGGCAAGAAAACAGAATGTATGGCCAGTGGAAGCAAGGTCAGGTGACAAGAAAGGAATACAGAGAGGCTGCTTGCCACTGTGGGAAGAAACTTCGTGCAGCCAAAGCTCAACTGGTATTGAAGTTGGCCAGTACTGTGGGGAGAGTGCTTTTTAAAATAAGTCAATAGCAAAAGGCAGTTCAGTAATTATTTTGTCCTGTTTGAGGAAGATGAGGATGGTGACTTCACAAACAGGGACAAAGCAGAGATATTTATTGCTTTCTTTCTTGCTTCAGTCCTCAAAACTAAAGATGGGCTGTGGGAGTCCCAGTGTACTGAGCTGGAGGATGTGATGGTATGAGGGATATGTCCTGAGCTGAAGCTGTGAGAATGATGAACACCCAGTTAGTCCTGAATTTGTACGGGATTTGCCACTCTGGATTGCTGTTGACTGGTCACCTGGGACTCCCCAGGGCTCCATCCTAGCACCAGTTCTCTTTCCCCATCTTCATGAACAACTTGGATATAGGACTCCAAAATATACAGAGTAAATTTGCTGAAGACAATAAGTTGAGAGTTGTCCACTCCCTCAAAGGCAGACAGGCCCCACAGAGAGACCTCAGCAAAGTACAGGCCTGGACAATCACCAACCATATAAAGTTTAACAAAGACAAGTGCTGGATTCTGCGCCTGGGATGAGGCAACCCTGGATGTGTGCATGGACCAGGGAGTGAGAGGCTGGAGAGGACTGTGAAAATGGATCTGGGGGTCCTGGTTGATGGTGAGTTGAACATGAGCCAGCAGTGCCCTGGCAGCCAAGAGGGCCAAGAGTGTCCTGGGGACATCAGGGACAGCATCACAGCCGGGCAAGGGAGGGGATTGTCCTGCTCTGCTCTGCACTGGGGCAGCCTCCCCTCCAGTGCTGGGGACAGGTCTGGGTGCCATAATATTAATAACATTAAGCTGTTAACATCTAAAGAAGGATGGTGAAGGGTCTGGAGGGGAAGCCATATGAGGAGCAGTTGAGATCCCTTCATTTGTCCAACCTGGAGAAGAGGGGACTGCGGGGAGACCTCATCATAGTCTTCAACTTTCTCATGAGGGGAAGTGGAGTGGCAGGGATCAATCCATTCTCTCAGGTGACCAGTGATAGACCTTAAGAGAACGGCATGAAGCTGTGTCGAGGGCGTCTGGTTGGATATTAGAAAAATTCTTCACCCATAGCATTACTGAGCACTGAACAGGCTCCCCAGAGAAGTGGCCACAGCACCAAGCCTGCCAGAGTTCAGAAACATTTGGGCAACACTCTCAGGCACGTGGTGTGATTTTTGGGGTTGTCCTGTTCTGGGCCAGGATGTGGTCTTTGATGATCCTTGTGGGTCCTTTTCAAATCTGGATGTTCTATGATACTGACATTCTGTGATTCTTTGACTTTTTTTTTTTATGCCAAAATGTCACTGTCTTACAAAAAAGATGTATTCAGATAAATGTCAAAGCAGATCACTTTTTTTTTCCCCTTTGGGTCAGACATACTTCCGTCTCCTCACAGGAGCTATTTAGCACAAAACACAGATTCAAAAGCCTCAAGTGTCCAGTATGAATCTTATCTGATCTTTAACCAGTGGCATTACTTCTGTGTTCTGTAATAAATCAATGCTACATTGAGACTTGATTGAAATGCCCTGTATTTTTCTGTCATGTCCACTATATATTATATATATAACTTGAAGTCAGATACAAATAACAGATCATAGGATTATTATACTGCCACTCCTAAATCACATTAGTAAAGCCCATGGTGGATATTTCTGTTAAAATATTCTGTTGGTCTGTGTCCATCAGCAGGGAAATATTGCTGAATTTTAAATGGATACCAACACAGTAGTTGTGTAACAGTTTCATGTTGTTAATTTCCTGAGTAAATGTAATAAATTTTATTCTTCAAATGTATTATGGTTGTGTTTCAATCTGTCTTCTTGTAAAGAAGGCATATTTTGCATGTGATTTTTTCCTTATATTTTTAATGGGACTTATAATACTGTAAGTTCTCCTGTTAGCCCTTGCTGGGGCACATAAAATAATTAAGCACTATAGGATTATGAAGATTATGTCAGGAAGGAAAGAGAAATGCTGTGTACATCACCTGTACAACAAACTAGCAACAGAATCTGGAGTTAGTGCTCTCACCATGGAATTACTGTACAATTTCATACTGTGGGATACCTCAACATCATTTTTGTGGGTTAGATTCTGCCTGTCTCTGGTCACCAGCAGCACCAAATAGGTCAATACTATTTCTAGGAAAAACATTTACTAATTGATTGAAACATCTGCTGGTTGTTGATTCTTTCAATTGATATTTACAGAAAGTTTTGTGAAGGAACTAAGTCATAATAAAAAAGCACCTTTTCTAGTACTTCTAAGAGGAGAAATGTTGTAAACTCAAATTGAATTTAACAGTGAAGCAACAGTTAAGGAGATCTAGGATCTAATTTCCTTTCTACCAGCACCATCAATGTGGGTTGCATTTACCTCTTTGCAACATTACACTACAAAGCCTTAACAAGTGCTTTTTAGAAAGGAATTTGCATGTATCTTACATGTAGCTGGCAAGAGTTATTTCTGTCACTTTATGTGGCAGACCGGTTTAGATGGATAACAAGCCCAGCTATTTTCAGTGCCCAGGGCAAATCCTAGTATGTCCCTCATCTTGCAACACATAAAACCTATACTGAATTGTAGCAAAGGACTTACACAGCTTCTGCTAAGGCCTGCCATAAATTTCTATGTCTTTGAACTTTGAACATAATGCATAAAACAGCAATTACCTATGCCAGTCCTTTAGATTTTCCAGTAGATGCTCAAGAGAGAAATCAATAGTTCTTCCTAAACTTATTCAAAACCCTTGGTTTGCATTTTCATTAGTGCAACTTGTGTTAAGCTCATCACTGCTAAACAGTAGAGAAATCTGAATGATATTTAAAACTACTCAGAGAAAAGGATTTTTTCCTTCAAAATGATGTGATCTTAATCAACATAACATTTTCAGTCAGTGCAAAGGAAAAATAATTTATTGGGCAGATCTTTGTGGAAAAAAAATACAGGCAAAAATGCTACCTAACACCTAATTACCTATTACCACTGTAAGGCTTGGTGGAAGATACACTTAGATGTATCTTTCAGTGTAAATTTTGCTTCAAAAAGATAGAAAACTTTTTCCAGTCAAACCCCAACTACTGTCAAACTGTCACTACTGCTAGTGACTGATCTCTTAATTGCAAACTATTTGTTTCAGAATGGCTACAGGGTTTAAACCAAGGCAAATATTCTCAGAAGTCCCTTTAGAATGCAACTTTATGCAGATCAAAAAAATCCCGTTTTTTTTTGTCCAGGTAAATTACAGAGGACAGGCACAGTATAACTAGACTGTGCCATACAACCAGTAGCACATGATGCCAAGACTAGGTGCTGACACAGTGTTTTCTGCTACTCTTTCTCTGTAGGAGTTCTGACATCTTTTCATATCTTTGTCTTCCAGTAGGATTTACTGTGTCATTTGGATTACTTTTTCTTTCCTTCCTTTTTTTTTTTTGCAGTCTGACCCAAGGCTTGAGGTCCAGATGTTTTATTATTTTCATCTGAGATTGCTGGCACTTGCTTTCTGCCCACAGTCATAAAGCTGTGCATTTCTGGCTTCTTGGTTCCCTGTTTGGAGGCTGGATTATCATTTGCTTGGCTGTAGGGATGTGGGATGGGTGCTGCTGCGTGGAGATCTGTGGTTCCAGAAGCTGTTTGTCAGTAATGCTTGGCAGCCCTTTCTGGCTTCAGTAATGTGCTAGGACCCCACAAGCATCTTTAAAGATAAAAGGAAAGAGCTTAGAAGTTTTCCTAATTGCCAAATCCTGATTGCATCCCAGGTCACACTGCTTTGTTTCTTCATTCCTTCAGTGGAGACTAGAGTGCTGACTACCCAGTTATCCCTAACTAAAGCCTTTCCCTTCCTCATTTTGGAGGCACGCAGCTGTCATGTCTCACTGCCCCTACATTTTCTGTGTGGCTACAGAGGTTCTCAGGCACAGCACACCTGACACTGCAAAGTATTACAGGGCCATGGACACTGCAAAGCTACAGAGCTGGCACTATACTGTGCTTCTAATAAGGCACAGTAATTGGCACACGTGTCCAGGAGGCCTCTGCCTCCTGTACAGGTTACCAGAACCACCAGAGGTTAGTTACATTGGAAAGCAGGAAGTGTAGAAAAGCAAGAATTCATTCTCCAACAGAATACACCAGTATTCTTATTAATACTGTTGCCTATAAGGGCAAAGAAAACTGGAATGAAAGGAATTGCTGTCATTTTCTCAAATATGTAAAATGAGTGCAGTAAAGAAACCACGTTGTAATGGCTGGCAACCATTAGCACTGGCAACACAAGCTTGTCTTGACAAAATTATAGTAGTAATAAACAATGTCTTGCCTTAAATAGAAAACTTCTGCTTTTGAACCTTGCTGCTTTTACTTACATGGGAAGTTAGGCTTTGCTAGGTTATTATTGGATGCAAAGTCTTTTGCTGTGTGCTACTAGGATTTGGTGAGGTTTTTTTTTGTCAGCATATCTTCTTCTAAAATGTCATTTAGTTAAATAATAAAAATGAAGCATATAAAAATTTTTATTAGAACATACTTGTTGCTACAAAAATGAGTCTGTGACAGTAAAAAAAGTAAAAATTATAACATTTCAAAAATAATCACTTTGATTCCTAACATACTAATTAGCTGGCTAATTACCACATTTAAATACCTGAAATGCGATGTGTTTGCTGATTGAGATTCATAGTAAGCTCAGGGCTTTTCAGTTCTTGAGAGATGAATTCTGCCAACTCAGACAAAGTGACTGGTATGTGGTTGGAGCTACTCTTGCTGCAGAGGGAGCAAAGGCATCACCAGGGAAAGAGAATGGGAGTGGGGTTGTCTTGCAGTACATGGCACCTCCAGCTGCTCTCCCATTAGTAGCAGCAGTCGAGCTGACTTCTTGTGCTTGGGAGAGCCAAAGTAAGCAGGAGGCCATACTCATTGTACTCTCCATGTTCACCACCTGCAGCTTCAGGAAACAGATTTTATGCTCTTGCATTGATTAAATGATATGTTGTCGTTTCTCTTTTTCAGTGGCTACCTAAAGAAAGAGTCATGGTCAGGGGATGCTAATGTCCTAATTTCAGAGAAATGCATAAATCCTTTTCCTGAAAAATTCTAGATCATTCCTGTAAAGAAGAACAGATATTTATAGAAGGAAGGTGAGAAGGACTATCTAGATCTTTCATTATGTATGAACTTATAGGTAATCTGCTTGATCTCTTGGTTTTAGATTCTGTTTTTTTTTAGGATCCAGTGTTTAGACTTCAGTGTTCATATATAATTTTTATTAGTTAGTAATACTAGCTGGACAAACTAAGAACACACACTAGATATTGATGAGTAATTCTCTGAGCTTTTTCTTTTCTCCATATTTTTCATTTCTGAGGAGTACAGCTACCTCATCTTGTTTCTGTTAATAGGCAACAGAGTTTAATTCAGCATAGACCTGGAAAGTATTTTCTGATATAACTACTTATTATTGTCACCAGAGATACTAGGCTGGAATTTTCAGCAGGGACCACCTGAGACCCACTTCTCCATGGCACTCTAAAGTTGACACACTTGAAATGAAAAAGGGAAAAAGCTGTTAGCAGAGAGTTTGAGAACTGTTGGAAACTGAAACAAGTTCTTACTGATGATCCAAGACCACCTGAATTTGATAATTCCTTTTTTTTTTCTTGATAGAGATGTTCCCAGAAACTACTGGGATGAAAATTAAACCTTTTGTTTCTGATTGCCAGAGTTGGGTTATTTGGTTGGAGGCTTTTGTTTGTTTGTTTCCTTGTGTTTCTATATTTTGTTTTTTAAAAATAGCTACTTTCATTCTTTTGCCCATAGCTGCATTGTCATTTAGGACTCCGTCTATGATTTTTTTTTCTTCTTTCTCTAAACTCTAACTTAAAAGTAAGCATAAATAATTATTAAGTACATTTAAATTTCAGTTTGATTCAAAAAACATGACTGTGGATGATTCCTTTTCAATCTTATGGCAGAGGACGTTCTGAAATGTGGCAACATGCTGAATAAAGAACCGAGACAAAATATGTAAACTAAAAAAAACTGATGCTCCCCCCATTTAAACAATACCTTTGAGATGGAATATTTATCTTTACTTTGGGAAGTAGCTAGGAAAACCACTTTTAACTCCTGAGAGTGGTGAGGACTTATTACAGCACACAACTGGTGCCACTGATTTATACAGGTTAATAGTATTACTCAGAACCTTTACCACTGAAACTTTCTCCATGGAGCATAGTGTGGGAAAGATTGTTCCAGCTGATATGGACTTTTAAATGACCATATCAAAAGTATATCTTGAAATGAAGAGACCAACAGATTTTGGTAAGTGTCGGGTGTTGTCATGTTGATCCCTGGATGAAGGGATAGAATGTGTCCTTAGCAAGTTTGCTGATGATGCCAAACTGGGAGGAGTGGCAGATCCACCTGAAGGCTGTGCTGACTTTCAGCAGGACCTTCATAGGCTGCAGATTTGGGTGGAGAGAATCCCAGTGAGGTTAAACAAGGGCAAGTGTAGGGGGCTGCACCTGGGGAGGAATAACCCCAAGTACCAGCACAGGTCAGAGGCTGGAGAGCAGCTCCAGCTGGAGAGCAGCTCTGTGGAGAAGACCAGGGAGTCTTCATGGATGGCAAGTTAACATGAACCAGCAGTGTACCCTTATGGCCAGGATGGCCAATGGTATCTTGGGGTGCATTGGGAAGAGTGTGGCCAGCAGGTCAGAGGAGAAAATCCTCCCCTTCTACTTGGCCCTAATGAGGTCACATCTGAAGTATTGTGTTCAGATCTGGGCCCCCCAGTGCAAGTAAGACAAGGAAGACAACTACTGAAGAGAGTCCAGTGAGGCCATGAAGATGGTGAAGAGTGTGAAGCACCTGTCTTGTGAGAAGAGACTGTGGGAGCTGGGCCTGTTTAGTTTGGAGAAGAGAAAACTGAAAGGGGACCGTATTAATGTATATAAATATCTCCACGGTAGGTGTCAGAACTCTTTTCAGTGGGGCCCAGTGACAGGACAAAGAGCAAGGGCCATAAACTAAGACACAAGACGTTCCACCTCAACACGAGGAAGAACTGCTTTATGTTGAGGGGGGCAGAGCACTGGAAAAGGCTGCCAAGAGAGGTTGTGGAGTCTCCATCTCTAGAGACATTCAAAACTCACCTGGATGAGTTCCTGTGTAACCTGCTCCACACGACTCTGTCTCAGCAGGGGTGTTGGAGTAGATAAACTCTAGAGATCCCTTCCAGCCCTAACAATTCTGTGGTTCTGTTATTCTGTGAAATGTGTGGGTGAAGGAGGCATGAAATGAAACCTAAGAAATTATTTTTCCAGTTCCCCATCCCCAGCAAACCATAAGAAATATGAAAAGGAAGGAGAGAACTTCCAATTAAAATACTACCTGCTTTACAACTGGTTTTGGCTATTTTTTTTTTTTTTCCTTTCTGGCAAAAGGGGCAATTGCTTGTTACAGTCTACCGTATATTCTCAGTATAGTCAAATTAAAAAAAAATATAGAGAAACAAACCAAGCATGTTATTTGGAGGAAAATGTGGAAGAGATGACTAAGAAGGATGATTAGGAGATAAATGTAGTGCATTTTTCCCCCAAAGGTTTGTTATCTACTTAGGGCTGTGCAGAATGAATTATAGATTATATATGTGTAGGTGCAATATTTATATAATCTTATTAATATCAGCTACCTGCTTGTCATGACAAATGGTTTTGCTCTTCCCAGGAGCCCTTCAAGTTTAGTTATGAGGATCACAGACTTTTCTATGGGATCAAAGAGGATGCCCATTTTTCAGATGATAAATAAGATTATGAATCTGCTTCTGTTTTTATCCAAATCAAAGCTAAGTATCAATATGCAGAAACCAGGTTCGTGATTGCATGGAACATCCATGGCAACTGAGAAAGGAAGACCATTTCCTGACTACTACTACTGTGCTTTAACTACAAACCTCCTCTTTGCTTCAAATTGTTGTTCCCTCACTTGCACAGGAAGTCACACAAAAACTTTGCTAGGTCCATGTCAAAAAATTACATAGTTCTGCTTTTCTTCTGCTTTTGTTTATTTACTTAGCTGGTGAAATGGGACAAGATGATGATAAATGATGAAGCAAGACTAAGACAGAGAAATGATAACACTCCAAAATTTCAGGCTGTTCTACAGAGAAGCTGTTGAATGTTTGCAGCTAGACAAATTAATAGTTTCTGAGAGAACACTGATACACTGAACTTGGCAGGCTGTGACATTTTAATGCATTTGATCCAGTGCATTTATCAAAATGTACTCCAAGACAATATGTAAGTGAGGAATCACAACTCCTGCAGGTTTATGAGTTTTCTGGAGTGCGCAATGTAAGATTTTATTTATTTATCTCTTCATTGAGTTACTTCTCCATTTTTGAAGAAGCTTTTTTTTCCTGTATTGTGGATTCAAAGACATTCGTCGCCAGACACTTTCTCATGCCAATCCACCTTCACAAAGAGAAAGCTCATTTTCATGAAGAAGCTGTATTTTTCCCTAACATTTTGGGAGTTGTACTCTTGACTCCATATATTGCAGAGAATATGATTATAAGACTTGTCTTTTCTCTAAGCTAAACGTATCATAACAATTGCTCCAACACTTTCCTAGTGAAATCTAAATCAAATCTACTTTGACCCATTTAAGGTATCAAGGTTGACTAGGTCATTGCAACTCAATACTCCCTTACTTTGTGGTGCTGCTCAAAAGGTAACTTGGTTTTTCCGTGTAAAAAACTAGAACTTGCTTACACTTGTTTTATATTAACCTAGTTTTATTACACTCTTTGAAGTCACTGAAGTTTAACTAAAAATGCTGAAAGCAAACTGAGCACTGAATTCAAATTACTTATTCAATTACTTATCTAGAGTCCCTTTTAGAAATGAGTCACATAGAAAAGATGAGAGGTGATAGGTACAAATTACTCCTGGGGAGATTCTGATTGGACATAAAAGTAAAATTTATTTCACCATGAGAACAATCAGCCATTTAGAATGATCTCTCGAGGGAAGTGCTGGATTCCCCAATAGTAAACACTTTTGTGCAGCAGTCAGATTCCAGACATTGTTCTTGAATCCTTCTTTAAGAGAGAATACAGCAGTTCAGGGCAACTAAAGGTGACAAAAATTGGTTCCACACCACCCACATGTGCAATTTAGTTTATTCCAATTGAATTAGGAGCTTTCTGTGTGATGTGGTATCACATATGAGCAAAAGATGGAGCAACTGGCTGAAAAATTGACCAACTTCTCTTGTTCCAGTGACACATCTTATGGGTGTTACAAACTCTTTTAGATACTGTACAGCTTTACTATGACATCTGAAGTCCTGTTCTGTATTGAAAATAGAAACAAAAGTTGCTGCTTCTTTCCACTCTTCTCAATTTATTAAAAAGCCTAATCAGTCTTGAGCAAAGAATTTAAAAAGTGAGTCTGAAAACGGGGAAGTATTTACATACAACAGAAAACATACTCAGACCTGAGCTGGCAGAGGGTACAAAATTTTGGTCCTATTTATGTTGCACTATTGCAGTATATATTTTGAGTCATATTCTAGGTTTAACAGGTGGTGATGAGGACAAAACTCTGTAACTTGTCAGGTGGTGGTACACCAGTTGAAAGTAGTTTGGGTAAAAAGTTGCAATAGCAAGTCAGAGGGTCACTAAAATATAGAATAATGCGG
>VZTT01035060.1:5704-16910 GCA_013400855.1 Buphagus erythrorhynchus | reverse complement strand
TAATATATAATTTTAGCTAAAATTTTTGTGAGACTGAGAGAGTGGGAGATTTCTTTTGAAAGTCTCTGTGTCTCTTGTTGACATTTTAAAAATGAAATGTTTTTACTTTCTATTTTTAAATGGATTTTCATGTACCTCTTTCAAAAAAAAAAAAGGAAAAAAGGACCTAGATGCTTGGGAAAAAAGCCCCAACAAATAACCCTGAAGCTAAACATGAGCCAATCATCAATAATTAATAATTCTAACTTCAATAAGTGGAGAAAAATGGGGATAAGTATTGCTGATACTGTATTGTTCTAGTACAGTAAAATCCACAAACCCATCAGTTAATTGCTGCTGAAAAGATTTAATGAGATTTTATAGAAATGCTAATTTAAATAGTGTAAGTGAAAATTACCAAAATCACACTTTTTCAAACAGTTCATACGTGATGAACCAACAGACAATAGGCTGACTTCTGAAGCTTATATTTTCTTAAAACAAGTCTTGGTCTTGATGCTCACTATGATGTTTTATTCCTCTATAAAGTGACTACTCAAATATGGGGGCTAAGCTGTTAGTGACTCAGGTTCAAGTAAGGTAAGTCTAAACATTTTTACCCTGTCATGAACCTAAGTGTTTCATATTTTAATTGACAACATTCACATCGTTGAGCTTTTCATTTAGACTTTGATAAAATCTGCTCAGAAAGGCAGATGGCAGGCTGTTATTTTTAATTCACAAGCAATGTTAAATATATGCCATATGTTATAGAACTTTTCAGGCACAGTCTTTTGAATGCTATCACAATAAACTTGAAAAATTACATAAAAGGGAAATCTGATAGAGAACAACACCATTGCAGTTTACATTTTTGAAAAAGGAAATAAAAATGATCAGACTTCCTTCTTGCTAAAATAGAATTATTCAAATCACCAATCATTGAAACATCAAAATTGGTGCAAAAGGGAATTATATCTGGGCTTCTGTTATCTGTGTCTAGGAAAGAGTCTCTACATGCACTGCATGCATTAACTGAGATGTTTCCTTGTAAAGAAAACTTGCATGATGTTTTACAGTACTGTATGTAGGCAGCTTCATGTGTAGGCTAGTCATAGTAATGAAAAAAATGGGCGAAGTAAAAATAGTTTTTAGTGTACTTTGAGGTCACAGCTGTTGTCAAAAGAGACATTCAAGCTACTGCTTCCCTAGTATGGGATCTGTGGGAGCTGTAGCAGCAATGTAAAGCAACTCTGAAACACTTTATTTTTCAAGAAAATATATCTAATGGATATATGGCAGCCCACAGTCTGCTGTAGCAAAGAAAAGTGTGTTGGGCTTCAATAGCTAGTGGGAGACCCGTATTTGAAAACACTGCATCCAGCATGTTCCTGAATTGCATGTGGACTTCTGGCCTGTGAGTTTTCAGGAGCAGCTCAAAGAGATAGACAAAGTGGTGTGTATAACAACCTTCTGAATTCAGTGTGATACAGAGAGTGAGATGTCTCCCAGGGAGGGAATAACAACCCTGCAGGTCAATGCTGGGGAGAATGGTGTCTTAGAAATGCTTCTGTGCGTGCGCAGGGGATGCAACCTCACAAATCTAGTGATTAGTTGTGCCTGAAGCTCTCCCTGGAGAGACCAACTACCAGCACTGAAAAGGGAGCACATTCAGCAGCTCCTGTGCACCCGTGGTCAGTCTGGACTAGCATGGTAAAAGTGCCAGTTGGGCTGTCATGAGCAAGAATTGTTTATTGGGTCTTCCGTTTTGCATGATAAAGTTGCTGGGGTCCTGAATTTATTCAGCTGCTGAAAACTGCTTGAAGCCACTGGAAGTGAATTTTTAAAGCAATGGTATAAATATATGTGCAGAATGCCAAGAACATTTCTATATAGTGTAGAGATGGATGAATTATTCATTATGAATTATTCATAACACAATTTTTGACATTTTTCTGGAATAAATTTCCATTTTTTTTAATTATTCACAACATCACCAAATAATTCCCGAACTTTTCATTACCAATCATCAGAATACTTTCATAGGTTCTTAGTTTCTTTTTTCATTACTTATCTATTCAATCATGCCTGATAAATCCAGCCACTTCTGTAATTGTTAATGTCTTAGGCCACAAAACCAGTAAGCTAATGAGATCCAGTACTGCTATGAAGGCTGTTAGAGGAAAGTGTGTAACATTTCTTTTTTAGAAATATTTCTTTTTGTAAACACTCTTGTACAAGACTAGATTCACAGAAGTAAATTTGGTTATAATAGATAGGTTTCTAAAACTTGCAGTTATATTATTTTTCAGTATGGTTATTGAGACAACTACCAATTGAAATGGTTTCCAAAGTACTGGCTGACATTCACATTTCTTAAATAGAATTGATCTAAATCTAGTTTTCAGGTAAACTTGGGATTAGTTAATTAAACTCAGTGAAGACATATGACTGCGCAAACTGAATAAGAAATAAATTAATTCAGAATCAGAACCCATCTTTAGTGCTGTTCAGCTATAAGTAGGGGAACAAGTATAGATTCAGGACTATACAGTCGTTAGAGTCTAGAAATTGCATGTAAAGCTCTACATAAGAAATCTACATCTTTATATCAGCCCTCTACTTGGTGTGCACCTAAGGAGCAAAACTCCTACTGAAACATCAGAGCTTTTGAGACTTACCAGTAAGTAACACCAAAAAAGGTAAAAAATATCACAAGTAGCTCCAGTCAATGAACTTTAGGTCTGATGGCAGCTTTAGACTACATCTGCTAAAAGCACTAGTCCCATATAAACTCCCCTAGATGCTCTGAACTAATTCCCATCCTTGCAAGTTAAGTGGTCGGGTGAATATAAATAAGAATTTTTAAAAAAAGATAAGAAATACAACCTTTTCTTGCCCAGTTTCCATGGAAATGAAAGTGGAAAGACTGCTGGCAGTCAGTAGCTGAGTGTGAGAACTCTCGCTTGCAGATGTCAGTTCCTCACTCTTTGCTGAAAACTGCAAGTGTTGGTTGAAAAAATCAGCTGCAAATGATATCTTCAAAACTCTGTGGATTTTAAAAAAAAGTTGATAAACTAGTTTTAAAATGGGAGCATTTAAAATGTAAAAGTCGTTACGTTTTCATCCACCTGGCTACTAAGACACATTCCTTTTATAAGCAAAAAAAGCCGTGACTACATTTTCAGTTACTATCTTCTGGATTTCCCTTTGCCTCAACAGTCTGAGTTGATTACTTTGCTGAGTGTGCTGAAAGCCTTCCCCACTTAAAGGAAGCACATGGTTTCTTATTGGTTTAGTAAAGCACTCATGGATTCTGTTTCGATATGTATTGCTAAGATTTACATTAATTTAAATATAACAGGGAAATGAATGGATCTAGTTTTACATCAAGATGTGATTGTTTGCATATGATATATTTCAAGTAAAAATTACTAACATAATTGAAATAAAGATTGAGAAACTTTATGTCTTGCAAGAGTCACACACTTTGGACCCAAGTTTACAGTTGTTAATGTAAATTGTTTAATGTAAAATAAAATAAATATTGTCCTTCATATTACGAAAAAGACCAGAAACACATGTCAGTTATATCCAGTGCACATTCTTTACAACCTACAAAAACTCTCCTCAATGCATTTATTCCACTGTAAACAGGCAGTTTACTGTTCTTGAATACTACATGGAGAATAATGACTGTGAGGAATTTTCCTGAAGATCACAGTCTTAAAGACAGACAGGATGTTTTTTATGTCATACAATATCTATGATAGAAGTGCATAATTTTCCCCAGAATGACTGTCTGCTAGTGGGCTAAATGAGTAAGCAACTAACTCATTCACAAAGAGCATCATTAGGAGCTGAGGCAAATAAGCAGCTGATCTTGTTCTGTACACTGAAGATTTGAGACGAGTTTTCCCTTTTTTCCTTACACATTAATTCAGTTTTTGTTGCTGCTGTGGCAGTGGAATATTCTCGTCTCATTAATGAGGTGTGGGTTACTGAGGAAACTCTATAAATACCTGTTCAGGAGACAGAGACAGTATAATCCATAGCAAACCAGCTGTAGCACCATAAGACTGCTGTGGAACAAACATACTCCATACTTGGTAACATACTCCAAATATTGTGAGGCATCTGTGAGGGAAGCAGTATCACTTATGCAATAAACAAGATTATCACTTAAACCATGTGAATATAAGAGAACAGAAAACAATACTGTAGTAAACTTTCTGATTGCATGGTAATGAGTGCAGCAGAGTTTAACACACAAAATCTCCCAGTCTCCACTTCATGGTCTGACACAGAGAAGCTATTGTTTTAATTCTCTAAACTGATGCAATACACAATTACAATTTTTTCTTTTTCTCATTTTAAATTATAAAAGAAAAATAGAAGAAACTTTTCTACAAGCTTTTCTTTTACTCCCCTTTTTAGCTATACTGACTTAAAACTACCAAGATTAATTAACAATTACCCAGAAAAGAGATTTAACTAAATCTCATTGTATGCTTATTTGGTTGTAGGTGTATGTAGACAGAAGCACTAGAAATGAGAATAAAACCACTGCAGGAGAGCAGAGGGACTTCACTAGTGGGGTTCTGCAGGGCTCTGTCCTAGGACCAGTGCTCTTCAACAACTTCAAAAACAACTTGGATGCAGAACTGGAAGTAATACTAAGTTTGCTGATGATACTAAACTGTAACTGTCCACTCCCTCAAAGGCAGAGAGGCCCTGCAGAGAGACCTAGACAAACTAGAGATATGGGCAATCACTGTATGAAGTTTAACAAGGATGAGTGCTGGATTCTGCACCTAGGATAACCCAGGATATACAGACACACTGGGGAATGAGAGGCTGGAGAGCAGTGCCATGGAAAGGGACCTGGGGGTCCTGGTTGATGGCAAGTTGAACATGAGTCAGCAGTGCCCTGGCAGCCAGGAGGGCCAAGAGTGTCCTGGGGGGCATCAGGGACAGCATCACCAGCTGGGCAAGGGAGGGGATTGTCCTGCTCTGCTCTGAGCTGGGGCAGCCTCACCTCGAGTGCTGGGGCAGTTTTTAAAACAGACATTAACCTGTTAGAGAGCACCCAAAGTAGGGCCAAGAGGATTGCAAATATGTAGAGAGGAAGTATTTTGAGGAGGGGCTGAGATCCCTTGGTTTATCCAGCCTGGAGAAGAGGATACTGAGGGGAGACCTCACTGTGGTCTTCAACATCCTCATGTAGGGAAGTGGAGGGCAGGCAATGTTCTCTTCCCTCTCATGACCAGTGATGGGACTTGACTGAATAGCATGAAACTGAGTCTGAGATGGTTTAGGTTGGATATCAGGAAAAAGCTTTTCCCCCAGAGGGCTGTTGAGCACTGGAACAGGCTCCCCAGGGAATTGGTCACGGCACCAAGCCTGTCTGAATTCAAGAAGTGTTTGGACGACACTCTCAGTCACATGCTGTGATTCTTGCAGTGTCCTGCACAGGGCCAGGAGTTGGACTTGATAATCCTGATGGGTCCCTTCCAGCTCAGAGCATTCTGCTGTTTCGTGATTCCTGATATATTCTGCCTGCAAAAGAATACTCTGAGGGCACACAAGGACAGCATACTGTTTTTGCTGGTTTTTTTTACTAAATATCAGTACAGCAGGCATTTAGAAGATATTTTGCCCTGTACGAACTTCCACTGAGAGGGATGAAGCTGCTAAGTGATCTAACTAATCAGGAGTGATGTAGTTTTAACCAAGTTCATAGACTGTAATCAAAAAGCAGTTTTCAAAAAGGAGTTCCAAAGATCTCCTTCTTTTTTTTCACCATACACTACCTCATATTTACCAGTTCCCTACCCATGTCTTGCTGTCATTGTATGCCTGTTCTCATCCTTCCTACTTGTTAGGCCTTCAAGTCCATTCCCTTGAAACAAACATTCTTTTAAGTGATGCATATAATGGGATGGGTCAACATATCTGCTCCTGCAAGGGTTTGTGGAATTAACAAGCATGGACCACACTGACTTTTTTGAACTGTATTTCCTTACAGCAAAGATGAAGCTCACCTTCCCTGGGTAGCTAAGCTATGTCATTGTCCATATTAAGATCAGTAAGTGATTCAGGCCTTTATTTCTTTCCTGAGGCTTATTGAAACTGTCTTTACTCTTGAAGGTCAGTGTTTCCAACTAAAATGCTTCCTTTTCTCTCTCTTCAGAGTGTCCTCCAAGCCGTCTGTAGTTCTTTCTCCTTGTCCTCTATCTTCCACACCCTTTGCCTTCCTTGTTTCCTCATATTTTTTAGCAGGAATCTTCCATTGATGCTGTGGTGATTTTTTGCCTTTTATTTTATATACCTTTTATACATTCTCTGTATGCTTAGCTTACATATTTGTAGCCTGATACTGTAACTTAGTTCTTGTATTTGCTGAGGCAGGAGGACAAAATCTTCTAAAAGTCTCCCCGTTGAAGGCCTGAAGCCTTATGCTATCTTGGCTCTCCATAGGAAACAATGCTGGAATATGTCCAGCTCTCTAGGACATATTTTTATAAACAGGATACAAGCCTCATCTGAGGAGGGAAGGTGCTAGAACTAGCCAGAATAGGGGGACATTACTTTATCCATTAAACGTCTCATTGGGGAATCTTTGTCAGCTATGCTAATTTGAAAAGTCTATAATAATTGCATATGCGTCACGTGCTGCACTTTCGGTGTTTTCCAACTTGTTGAGTTGTGGACCATAAGGATCCTTATCAAACGAGGTAAAACCCCTTTTATCCCCTTAACCATGTCTGGCTCATAATTTTAGGACCAGAGAATAAGGCATCACCATAAATAAAAACTTAGTTTGAAATAACCCTTCTCTCAGCTGATTTTTAGGAGGCTTTTCACAACCTGAATGCAGCATTCAGGAAACTAAGGAAATAATGTAATCTGATTCCATGCTCTGAGGTATGAAATGATTTTTTGCTGGTGGTAGGGAATAGCTTCTCATCTCCAACTTACACTGTACAATATTTCTTATTCAACTGAACATAGCTTTTGAATGAGACTGCAACAGGAAACTGTACAGGGGGAGGGGACATGCCTAGTTCTCACTCATTTACCTTGGAGTTGGTGTGACCAGGGAGCTAATACAGCATGGTTTGTTGTAATAGGAATGTCACAGCTTCCAGAGCTTTTCCCATCATTTTTATGGCTTTCCAATTTGCCTGGCTGCCCTGTTTCCTTCAGTATAATCAGCTATTTGCAGAGATGATATTGCCAGCCAACGATACAAACGCTTGGCTGATGTAAATTAATTTACAACATTTGTCTGATTCTTAGTACTGTGTTGCCCTCAGAGCACTGATGTTAAACAGTGAGATAACAAAATGAGCTGAAACTCATTGCAGCAAAGTAGTAACTTCCTAAGAACATGATTTCCTTCTCTGTACATAAACTTGTATTTCACTTTGACCATGACCTACATCTAATTTAAGAGTCAGTAAGAATTAAGTATATTTTGCAAACCAAATTTTTAAGGTACTTATGTGACACATTGGACAATTTAAGCTTTAAGTTAATTTTTTAATTATAAGAACTATAAGCACCGTGCCAATATGACAGAACCCCTTAAAAATGAGGTGATGAATGACAAAGAATTCATATTCACCTAGCATCTGAGATTAACAAAGATCACAACACAAAAAGCTATGTATAAAAAATTGCAAAGTAGCATCACATTACTGGCAGATCAAAACTTCCAGTTTAAGTGGGCACAACCATTCATGCTTCTATGCTCTTCTATATTGCCCCTTGATCAACTTTTTATTTATATCAAATATTTCATGTATCCAGTACTGGACTCGTCCATGATCAAACTGGTTATCTACATGATGGTACAGCAGAAGAAGAAATGGAGTTGCAATTGCGTGATCAATATGCCAGTGATAAATATTGGGCTGTTGTTTCATACATACAATTTTTTTTAAATTAATCCAGCAACATATACATTAATCAGGTGCTTTGTCATTTTTTCCTGACCTGAAAACCTTCCCCACTCTTCTGCTTCTCATTCAACACTCCTAAGCACAAACACCCACACAACACTGAGATTGAAGGAAGATTTCCATTGATTTCAGAAGAATTTCAATAGAACTAAAAGAAAAAAAAATTATCACAAGTATGTAATAGAACAGTATATGTTTAAATTTTAATAGGGATGGGAAGAAATATTGCTCTTATTTATGTTCCAAAACCCCTATTTCCCTCAGATAATAAAAAACATTTTCCCTACTCTTTCTTTTATGAGGTCTTTGGAGGAGAAGGAAGAGACAGAGAGATTCTTTTGAAATTCACGTCTGAAACCTTGGAGCCCATTACTAAGTCATTAGTAAATGCAGGCCCCTGTGATGAAATTTTGCTTAAAAATTGTTAATCTGAACTCAGGAGTGATGTGATTCACAGCAGCAACCACTGCCAATTTGAACTGATTTGTGGTGCACATTCTCAGTTGCATTACTATTCCTGTTTTCTTCCAACTATTTCTATCTAATTCCTCAGATGATTCAGGCTTAACAAAGTTTGGTAAGTAACCTAGCTCCATTTCATTAAGAAAGGAACTTTCTTAATAATAGTACTTTGATTAACTATCCGTGCCCTCCATCTCCAAGACTTCTTCAGTCAAACGCTCCATTACAAGCCTGCCACTAGCTGTAGCTCATGACTGTGATCAAACGTCCCAGCAGAAACTTCTTTAGGCAGGCAGGATCAAAACTACATCTCCTGAGCCAATGCACCCAACCAGATTTCATACTGACCTTCCCCCAGGAAACGGAGAACTTTTCTTGTAATTTGCATACAGCTGCAAAGTGTTGCTCAGTGCAGTCTTGAAGTTTCCCCCATCAGCTTCTTGCAGCATTTTAATTAATAATTTCTAATGGCAAATGACAACAGTGAGAAAGGCCACCCTGCTAACTGTAGGAATATCATAAAAATTGAGAAATAAACAAGAAATGTCACAAGCTTTCCAGTGAATGTTCCATGACATACTGTTTGTGTTAGACCGCTAATCAGTCTTGATTCTATGATAAATTTGAATACTAATCCCTTCTGAATAGGGATTAAGCTTCAGCATGTAGAGGAGGGATTCATTAGAATTCATCTCATCAAGACACAGCTTGAAAAAAGTTGCACAGCACTCTGTACCTCAGACCTTTCAGTACTGACAACCAATTGCCAAACCACCACTGAGTGGCTAAAATCAACAAACTGTAACTTATGAATGCCCATATTTTCTCAGTCAGAAACAGATGATGTGTTGTGTTGTTGTCTGGAGAGGTCTATCTTTAGGCAAAATGCTTTCTGGTTAGTTACACTAGACAAACCATCAAACAGTCCTAAAAAGATGACAATAAGTGAGGGAAATTCAGTAGAGATCATGTTGACAGAGTATGAGCATGAATGTTTTGAGGCCCCATCTGTTGATTTATGTATCATTGGCCCACTAATTTCACTATTGTGTGGCCTCACAATAGTGAAATTACTTCATTGATTCAGCATGAATCAGACTATGTATTAATGCATTGCTGGAATGCCCTTTCCCAGGAAACATACACACTCTGGAATAGCTTTGACCTTCTCCAAACCGTATTCATGCGAAGGCAATGGTGGCTAATGCAAGATGTGTTGTGTGCTTAAAAGCAGTTTCTATTTCTTTATGTACAGGATAGAATCAATGAGTGTTTTCACCACAAAATTAGTAGGGTAAACTCTCCAAACTTTTAGGACTCCTTTCTCAGTGTCAACTAAATTGGCATAGCTCTGATGAAAACAAACATGTTTGGAGATTTACTGATCACATAAGCTGGATATATTTGGAGTAGTCCATGATACACTGTCTTGTTGCAGGGAGAAATGTCCGCAGGCACTCTTAACTAAAATGTTTTGTTTACAGCAAATTGTGCTTGGCTATGCAGCATCTACAGTTCTGCATGCTCTACAAGTGCAATATAGCACTCAGGGACTTTCTTACAAATAACTCCCTTTTCTCTGTCTGTCTGACAGTACCCCAGCAAAACAGTAGATGAAGAACAAAGAGCAGAACAAAAGTAACCTTGAGACAGGTCATTATTCACAAGTTTCAGCTTGTAAGGAGCACTTCACAGTCCAAGTCTCATTCATTATAAGCAGCAAAAGTGTTAGCTAATTAATTTGAAATGTGTGTAAAAAAATCAAAAGAATTCAGACGTAGAATCCTAACACTGTCACACCAGCTGGTGTTGACCACTTTTGCAGGGACTGCAAGCTTCAAAATCAATGTGCTGATCTCACTGACCCCATAATGGAGTTGCTTCATGTGGGACATTAGATATTGAGCCATTTGGGTTTTGTACCTTTGACACACTCTTCAATACATTCCCTTCTTTTGAAGACAGCTTCAACCTGAAAGTATTCTTTCAAAGAGAGAAAAGCAGCCATATACTATGCACATTTGTGTGGGAAAAAGAAGAAACATCACAGTCTAGGCGAATTTCTACCCACATCACCGTAAAAATGTTCAGATGGTCTAAGCACCATGATATGGCTAATGCTAAAGTAAATGGTTTTACTGCATAGCAACTTTCATAATTTTAGTTAGATTCCTGTAAAACCTGAAGTTTTTGCACATAGTGCACTGATAGAGAATTTTGGCTTTTTCAGTCAAATATCATTTATTGTCCCCAATAATTAAAATGGTATTGTCTATTTTCCTTGTCTATGACTCATGACAGAAAGATAGATTCTCTTTGAGGTTGGTTAGACATGAAATGTTCAGCAATGTCATACGTTAAAACCCACCCCCCCAAACCCACCGTTTCTCACTGTCCTCTTCTCTGCTCAAATTTTTTCCCCATAAATACATTATCCCAGAATTACTGCTTCTGGTGATGATGGGCACAGCCTGTCCAGCAGTGATTAGATTTGGAGCTATCTGGCACTGGCTCTACATGATATGGGGAAAGCTTCTGGGATCTATTCAAAGAAGCCACCATCTTCAGCCCCCCAGAACCAAAATCATGCCATACAAACCCAATATGAATGAATAAGTAGTGCACATGCCACTTATCTCTTGCATTTTTCATTGCTTTACTTAATTGTCCTGTAATGTAGTTGTATTTTAATTAATAAATGTCTGTATGAGTCCAAGGCTTGCATCCTTCCCTCAGTGGTTGTAAGAAGACATCCTTCCCTGATTTTCTATTTGCCACCTGTCATTATTTTTTATACA
>VZTT01035058.1:44587-71554 GCA_013400855.1 Buphagus erythrorhynchus | reverse complement strand
GGACTTCTTTCTACCGGGTTTCTTCTTCCTCTAGAAAGTTAATTTAAAGGTAGTTCAAGCTTTTTTTCAGCCATTTAACAAGCTGTACCATCAACAGGAAACTATGGATGATCTGCAGCAATAGTGGGTGGATCCGAATTGGAGAAAGAACCTGGACAACTTCTTCCTGAATTTGCTACAAGCCTTGAAATTAATTTATTTACAATTTCCAAAGGAGAAGGAGCAGCAAAAACATTTCCAGAAATAACTAGAATAAGGTTTCATCTCACAGATCCATTTGGCCCACAGCTGTGTCACCTGTCCCCATTCATGCATGCAACCATGTTTAGAAGAAAGCCGACGGTGTTCCAGAGATTAAGCCATGTGAGGAATTCAAGGCTTTGGGAAGGTTATAAAAAGGTCCCTTGTGGGCAAGCCCACAATCAATGCTACTGTTCTTCTGTGTAACTAATCTAAAGCAAGGTGTTCATTAACTCACTTTATTTGATACATTGTGAAACAAACTGAATGAGAATGTTTAGGCTGGCAAAAAAAGCAACACAAAATCCCACAAGAACCCAGCGTAACAGCACACATCAAGGGCTAAGTAACAAAGAAAATAGCTCTGGATACACAAAGTCTCAGATTTGCAGCTAAGCAGGAGGTGCACAAATTTAAAGCTATGCATGAGTACCAAGGCTCTTCTCCCAGCAGTAATGTTGAGAAATGACCACTATCTGCCAGAACATAGAACATAACTCGCTGCTAAAAAGTTCTCTCAAATCACACTTATATTACATGGCAACATACTGACTTGGGCTGAGACCTTCACTTTTTGAACTACTGGGTGTCTGACAGGTGTCACCAAGCAAACAGAGAGAAAGGGAATCTGTGACCAAACCCAGTGCTAAAGCTACTCAGCAACACTCCAAAAACCCAGCCACACAATGATGTTTTCTATCAAGAATTTTCTTTTAAAAGCCACCAATACCAGGACTTTCAATGTCATGTGGACATAGAACCAAAGATGTGAGGGATGTCAGCCACTCAACTAACTTTGCAGAATATCCTGTCACTGGAGACACTCACCACTTCATACTATGGTCCAGAGTGCAGAGCCTAATTTTTCCTTGTCCAGCTGAGCACTTTATCTGCTGAACTATTGGATAGGCCACTAAATGTCCCACTGTCATAGTTGCCATTGCTTCACGCAAGGTTGTATCCATCCAACATGTTCTGAGGACATGTACCAGACTGATCCACTTCCTGCTGCTGAAGGTGCACACCTGGCTTCTCAGTGCTCCTAACTCTGGGGTTTCAGCCCTCAGACCTTTGTGTAGAATTGATTGAGAGCCATGGTCCTCTGAATTCAAAGTCTGAGAGTCATTCACATTCTGAGTAACATAAGAAAATTGAAGAAACACAGACCTTGTGTGTACTCACATGAGTGGACATTCTTCTTGGGATTCTAAGGAGACCTTTCTTAAGGTCTTCTTAATCCAGCCTTTATCCCTTCTCTTTCTGTCTGCAGATTCATAAGGGTTTGTATATGTGTGTGTGAGGTCTCCAGACCATTTGAGTGGACGATGGCTTTTTGTTTCCTCAGTGCATCAGATCTTTTAGTTTGTTCATTATGTGATTTCTGTTTATTTTAGTGCAAGTCATACAGGTGGAGGTGAATTACAAAGGAAAAATGTCTAGCAAGCCACATAATAGAATACATCTAACAATAATCTCATATACAGGGGGAAATCTACATGTAAATGACAGTTTGTCCAGTTTACAAAGAAGAAAGGAATGATCAATTGCAACTGAGAACCCATAAAGATTTATATAAATGGATAATATTAATTAGCTTTGAAAGACGAAAGGCTGCCTACTCAGAGTAATTTTATCCTGATGAACCAAAAGCTACCACTTACTTAAATTTTCAAACAAATATGAGAAACAAGAAGTCCAAACTGTAATGTCTAATTGAGATCATGGATTACCAGCACCTAGCCTCAGGAACTGACACTACTCCTACAGGATCTAAATTCAGGAGAGCAACTGTGACTCAAGGCTTGTGCCATATGACTGGAAAAGCAGCTACAAAGCCTTTGTCTGACATCTGGCAGGTAGGGGCAGAATCCAGCCTTCAGCCAGCAGGTCCCATGTAAACAGGACTAGACCTCGCTTAGCCCAGTTATGCTGGTAAACAAGGACCAGCTTCCACCTAACACTATCACTATCACTATCACTATCACTATCACTATCACTGTCACTGTTTTTCAGGCATCATGCCAAGAGATGTGAGACTGCAGTCAGCTGAGGAGGAAGAAGCATGGGGAATGGGCACTCGGTCCTCACTGCAGGTAGCTGCTGGGAAACCAAAGGTTACAACATCCAGCCAGTGATGACTACTCAAAGCACAGAGAGCTGGAGAATGGTGTTTGGCAGTGACTTTATCTCACCCCAGTTTAGCTCTCAAGCAGACAGATCTAGTGCTCAGTCACATCCACAGTCCTGCACTGTCACCTTACTAAGGGGATGCTGAGTTTATGAACCCATCTTCAGCTGTGGCTCACTGCACATGCCAGACCACAGCCTTCCACCAGCCTACCGATTTCAGTGCAACAAGGAAACAGCTGGTAAATGTTGCCACTTGAGCAGGGTTTTCAGTGGTAGGGACTGTGATTGCTGTTTCCTGGGGGGTTCCTAAATCTGCAGAGCACCTCCTTGGTGTCGCTACCCTCAAAAGCAATACTGCTTGTTGAAGGTATCAGTCAGCAGACAACACTGCCACTGCTGACACACACAGGCAGTGACTTATGCACATCATCTACAAAGGAGGCAAGTCACACAAAAGTCATGGTGCTGCAGACAAAGTAAATAGTTTACTATAATGTATGTGGTGAATAATAATGCCAAGCTTTAGATCATCTTCATAGAACAGAGGAGAGGATGGGGAAACTTAAGATTTCTTGAAGATCAGAATCAGGTGAAAATGAAGTTGAGAGGATGTGGGTAGGAGAGGAGCTCCTTGAATCAACTTTTTTCTCCTCCCGTATCCCAGCTTTATATACAAAATGCAACATATATGATCAGTGTATAAATGAGCAAAACTTGTAGTGCATACCAAATCTGCAATCCAATAATTTGTATTTGAATGTTTCAGCAAAGACTGACTCTGACTACAAACACTTCACAGACTAATTTTCAGATTCATGAGTTTTTGCTTCATTAGCCTACATGTTCTCTGAGGTCTCTGCCAAAAAATATTTCCTTTCTTGCACTGAAATGTAACACTAACATGTGTCAAACTACTTCTTTTGTATGGGCTTAAGCTCACTTCTTCCTCTTTCTGATTTTTGTAGATTCATACATATTAGACACACATCTTTGGGTTTTAATTATAAAATTAATGTAGACAGCAACAAGAAATAAAGCTGACAAATCTAATTTCCCAAGTAACTCAATATCATCTCAGGATCTCTGAGGAAAACAAAAAAAATATGTCCAAGGGGTTACAAGAATGTTTCTAAAGGGACGAACATTTAAAAAAAGATTTAAAAAAAAAGATGATCAGATTAATAGAGCATTTCCCTAACATCAAAATCCATATTTATCACCAGCTAGGAGAATGTGATGGTATTTTAAATATTACATAACTTTTCATACTGCTTCTAATCCCAGACATTTAGAGGAAAAAAAGCATCTATCTATCTATCTATCTATCTATCTATCTATCTATCTATCTATCTAGCTAATCTTTCCATGTCATGAATGCATCTTAAAATAAAATAATTTCTAAAATAGTTGCTTAATGATGTTTGGAATCTTTCCTTTTTAAAGTACCAATATACAGCCAATTGCAAAACAAATAGCTCTGTAAGGATTCAGTACATCCACATATGAGGGTCAGACCTTAGACTCCAGAGAAGCTGGTATTCTTCTCCACTGCCATCAACAGAGAAGCCAATTTCTCAGTTAAGCAATGGAAATTGAAAGAGTGGGGGCTGAGAGATCTATGGAAGAAATTAATGAAGCCCTGTACAGGGCCAGCTCAGAACTGTGTTCATGACATGGTGCTCTCCAAAGTCCTCAGTTCTCTTCTGAAGGACTGAGTTGGAGCTGCTCCATGGAATGCCCATTGGTCCAGCTCAGCAGCGTGCACTGAGCAACTCCTGCCTGAACCAAACTTCAACAGAAACACAGAGAGCCTTGAGATGAAGGCTGGAGGCTTGCAGGTCTGCATGTTCCCTCCTCCTTGGAAAGCAATCTGGGAACCTGAACCTCGATGTCCAGTGCTCCCTAGTGCAGAAGCAGCCAGGCCATGGGAACTGCATGGCACAGCATCTAGTTTTTCTCACACTGCAATGTCTTTCAGGTGATGTCCAAACACACCCATGTCTACAAGGAGGGAGTCATAGAGACACAGCAGAAGCCTTTGCCTACCTAGCTCAGAGACACGTAGGTTTCAGAGGATGAGGACCCAGTTTATACCCCCAAAGGTTGGTGTGTGAACAAAGTGCTTATGCTGCATTTAGAGGCAGTGGAAAAGCAAGCCACCAAGTTAGGCTGAGAGAGTTTGCAGCACTATTCAGCTTCCCAGATGTAGGTGCCTGTTTTAGAGAGAGGTACTTTTATATCCAGCCAGCTGGGTGGCTCCCCAAACTCAACTGACTACATATGTGATAGCAGACATGCAGACACCTACAAGTTCATCTGTGGGGGATGTAGCTTAGGCTAACATGGACCATATCTGCCTGCCAGAGCCAGGGTGAACATTGAGACCTACAATTCCCACTTAATTTTCCAGTCTACTAAAAAACCCTAATTCCATCCATAGCCAAAAACTTGCTTGGAGGAACCTGTAGATTTCGGCCTATGGGTCTTGCTGCCTCATCATTATTTTCTTTTATACAGTCTCACTCTGAGCTGTGCATGAATGTATTTGGACTCTAGCATGCATAACTTTTCAGAATCTCTTAAAAGGCTTCATTTGGCAGTGGAATTTATGCAAGTGTGTATTAATGATTTGGCATCTTAAAGAGGTTATTTTGAGTGCCATCCTTAACTTCATTATCATTAAATTACTCCTTAAATTATTCCGAAGAGATTGTGGCCTAATGCTTTGAACCAATTAAAAAATTCATATGTCGAGTTTGTCATAGTCTGCAGTCAAGAGTACATTTAAACAGTGGAAACCAGTTAAGCAGCTTTTGGGAGACCAAGACATGTTTACCTCAGTTATGCAATGTTGACACTTATCTATATTTTTTCTCCATAGAGTGATTTTGCAATCAAAACTTGAACAGGTGGAAATCCATCACAAATAACTAAATCANACACAGCCCTTATTTTGCAAGTCATTATTGCCACATGCATGCAGCAAAGCTGAAAAGCTTCTAGAAATCAAGTTCCATTTGAACAGTCAATCCCAGGTGGTTTCCACTCCTAAAGAAGAACATAATAGAAAACAGCGCATTGAGAGAAACATTCATCTCCAATAATTTGGCTGTGCCCTGTAAGGTCAGCATGCAGACAGCCTAAATCTCAGGACTGTAATCCATTTCCCTTATGGAGCTAATACTAAAGGACAAAATAAAGGAATAATGGCCTTTCTTAATCCTTTATGTGATCCTAGGACTGGCCATAGGAACTACGGGTACTAGGAGTTTTTAAGTGTGGAAAGTGTGAGGAATGTAGCTATTCCATATAAACTATTCTAATGAATGTTGTTTATCCTTAGCCAATGCTGCACTGATTCACTGCAAGGGAAAAGGAAATACAGACAACTGAATGTACACTTGGATTCATCCTTAGGTTAATGTGGTCAGAGCAAAACCTTTTAGCTACTGATCAAGAGATCAATTACTTATGATCAATGACCACTGAAAATGTATTTGAAATATTTTTTCAAGGTGAAATTCTTGCCTTGTGAGGTGTTTTCTTAATTAGAAGAAACTTCAGCTGTGTGAACATGACTTTTAGGGGTTAAGGAATATGTAAGAGACAATTCTGTTACTTACATGAACACTTCATTTTCCTGTCATGCATTTCCACACCTCCTGAGGTTTTGCTAAGTACTTTAAAGTTACTGTGGGATAGGGGACAATTGGTATTACCTCTATAAAATCTTCCCCTCAGTCCGCCACAGCATGAATCAGAAGTATAAATTGCTGTGCCTAAGTGGGTGAAGTAAGAAATAGACTGTTCCCACTGGAAAGATAAGTGACTGGAAATGAGCCCAAAAATTTGTGCTTAGGAGTCGCAAAGCTGGAATACTGCTAGAGTGGATTACCAGGGAAACCAGCAATGAGTAGGAACCAGAGCCTAAACATCTGACTCTGTTTTCCTGGCATACATTTTGGAGACACGCAGTGTGCATAAAGAACTTGGATACACTTCACTGCCCATCTCGATAAAGAGACATTTTTTACTAAATTGCTGTTGAAAAGAATTTCTCACTGGTTTAACCTTTGATTTCTAAGTGTTCTTCTTTCTACATCCAATGACCTTGGGTTACAGCAAACAGCATCTTCTTTCTGCCTACATGAAGGCACCGGAATGGTAAAAGAGGAAGGATGAATCTGTGCAATTAAACTCCTTATTGTCAGTGGCACAGAACATGTTCTCCTTTGCCTAGAGATAGAGGTGGAATGCCCACCCACCTTACATTTCCTCATTTGATAAACACTGCCAGGAGGTAATTATAACAACGGTCCTCCCTTGCCATCTCCCTATCTCCATCTTTCCACTTTCTGAATAAGAGTCTTGCTGCTTTTATATATTTTCCAAATCACTGGTACATCCTCTAAATTTTGCATTTTCAGCTGATTTTCAATCCCAACTCCAAGTTTCTTTTTTCCCCTACACTTGCAATAACTGGAAATATATTCTAGAAAAATGTCTTAAAAAACACTAATGACCCCGAGACGGCCAAGCTCAAACCTGTATATATGTATACACATGCACACAGGCAGCTTCTCTGCAAGGTCTACTATGAATGCAGAATTTGCCCTAATTCTGAGAAACTCACTCCTCCACACTCACACATACTCTAATGCACTCCTTCTTGTACCAATCCACCCTCTCCCACGCTGACATATATATTTTCTCTCTCCTTCACCACTCTCTTTGCCTCTGAGCTAAATTACTCTACTGTGGAAACTGCCATCAGCAATTTTCACCCTTTGCTGCTCTTTCAAGGAGTTTATGCAGTGGTGCAGTCATGATGCTCAATTAGTTACTTGATCTCTTTTGAGCTATTTCCTAACTATTTGCACGCATGTGCTACAGAACAGCAATGTCTCTCTTATCATCTCTGTGCACTTAGGGCATAGGCTGAGCTGGATGAGGTTGGATCTTTCTGTTGATTTCTTAATCAGAATCAAATGGGTGTTTTGGCATGATGTTGCTCACGTAACAAGGTCTCTGCCCAGCTACAAAGCACCTGCATATTAACTCTGTTTTATGGGAAGAAGGTTAGTTCAGAGGCTGAAGCAGTGTCCTAGGAATTGGAGCCAGCTCTCAGGCCCTGGTGCCATCACTAAAGGGATTGATGTCCTGGTCTTTTTACTCAAGTGTGTAGCACCACCCAGCTGCTTGTTCCCATCCTCACAGCTCATGGTGAAGACTGTGATGAACAGGCTGAACATTCTGAGGCTGTTTCAGAGTACAGTCAGACAGGTTGTCTTAGATCCAGATGTACCCCATGAGGACACTGCATTATTCCAGGTCAGAGATGTGTGAGTGGCTGTGAACAATTTTTCTTACAGTCAGACTTGAACGGAAGTGAGGAGGTCCCAGATGAACTCATAGCTTGAGCTCTTGACCCCTTTTGACTTTTCCAGGTGGCCATGAGAAAAGTCTTCCAACTTTTCTGCACTTCAGTTTCTCGGTTATAACAAAACAGCACTTTCTACCTCGTGGGGAAATTTTGAGGACAAAACTGTAAAAGGTTGTGGGCACTATCACTCTGGAGTAACAAAGGATACAAGCACCCAAGAAACACTTTCTTTTCATATGTGAGAATAAAAAACTAAATAAACCAGGTTAAAATTCTTACATTTGGGATAGATGGGGGAGTGTTATAAAGCTTGCTTATTACTTGTCTACAGAACCCCATGACACTGTAGAAACAGTTGGTCTTAGAATTATACCATAATCTACACAGTTTGATGAGCTGAACAAGCCATGGCAGATGTTTTTTTTTTAACTAGTCCTTTAAATTTATTCTTTGTGAATCAAAAAATATAATCAAATGCATGTATATGAGTGGGCCTAAGAGAGTCTAAGTGGAGTGACAAAGTAGATTAATCTTTATCTCACATTAAAAAAGGTGGGTCCTTAATATTGATTATTCTCAGGCAATAATTTTGGTGGTTATATCTAATAAGCTGGGCTGACGCACTCAGTTGCTGCAGGAAGAATAGTAGGACCTCATTTCTCACCCAAGGGCATGTCAAAGAGGTGGGAATTTAAGGAAATCGTAGTTTCTTGAAAATCTAGATTAATTTCTACCGATCTCCTTGGTAAAAGTTTTCATTGATTGTACCTGCCCCCATGAAAATCTCATGCTGCCAAGAACAGCTTTTTGCTCAAGAGAAATGCTGATTTTGTGGGAAGTGAAGGGAACCTTTACTCAGCTATTCTGATCTTTTAAGTAAATATTTATTTATTTTCTGCATGAAGTTATAAAGTTTCTTGGGAGTACAGATAATGTAGCAGGAGTAAAAGTAATTACTGTAATTTTGCCTGTGCTTTCAGAAAATAATCCATCTGATAAGCATCCCATTTACATTTTGTGAATTGCACAGCTCAGCATAGAGGCATCTCAGCTAGATGCATGCAGTCCATGTTTATCAAATACTATGATTCTCCTGCTAACAGAAGTATTTCTCTTAGCCTTTCTGCTTTTCAAAGACCAGATGATTAAGATGTCATTGACATTAACCATGCTTTGCATGTATTTCTCGAGGAATTGTGTGGTCAGAGGTGGTCTCTGAGGGTTAGAAATCCTTTGAAACAAGAAAGGTGAAACACAGCTCATGAGAACAGTCAGACACCAAACAGCTGCTCTTTCTTTTCAAAGACCCAAAGTAGGTCCAAGCCCCCTTTGCATCTCTGGGACAGGGATGCAACAAGCATCCAACCAGCTCTTTTCTGTCATCTTCTTAGAGGTTTACTTTCTAGCAGAGAAAAACATCTGTCCCTTTGATTTTCTGGGGATAAATGAGAAGCCTCTGAAAGAAAACCTTGTTAATTCCCTGTGCTAGAGATGACATCAAATAAGACATTCTTTAGGAAGTGAAGTGACAGGCTGTGGGGGAGAGGGGAATGAGAACTGACCTAGCAGCCATGCCTGCCAGGTAGCATGAGGACAGCCAGTTCCTATTAACGTGAACGTGGACTGAAGGCACTCAGCACCTGGCATGATTAAGCCCAAACCAAAAGCAGCCTTTCTCATTGAAATTGCACTGCCTTCCTCCTTCCCAAAAGGCAAACTAATTTGTAAGAGTTTGCTATCCTTGGCAGTTGTTTCCAACTGAGCTCTTTTGACCTCCCTTCCCATCCTTCAATGGAAGAGCGAGATGTGTGCACAACCCCTGAGAGATTTAGGGCACTTCAGAGGCAGCCCAGGTCTACTTTTACTGGCAACACCACATTTTCTTTCCTATCATCCCACCTCATTTCAACCTCAGCTGCATCTCCTTTTTCCAGCAAAGCCTGGGAAAGGGACAGGCAGGTGCATGTCCATCACCACTTGGTGCATCATTCAAGCATAGGCTCAGGGTTTGCTGTCTGTGGGATACTCATGGCACACACTGTGCAAGCATGAGAATGAAAAAAGAAGGATGTCACCTGCTTGGAAGGGTCTGAGGGCTCCTTTCTTTCTTCCCTTCTCCTGAACTTTTCCTACTGTTGAGGGTTGAATTTTCCCTTTTTCTTTCTGCGGAATTTTTCCCATTGTTATGCTAAGTATTTGGGTCTACACCCATAAGCTCAGTTAACAGTTTTCTCTCGAAGTGGGAAGGAGAGGGGCAACACTGGAAAAGAAGATCTGAGGTGAGGGGCTTGTGCTCTGCCACCCGCTCGCTCGTGCACCGCTCGCTCATCCACCGGGGAGGAGGACGGGCGACACTCTCGGCTCTGCCACGCTGATGCTGGGAGCTGCCTGCCCTGACTCTGGGATCCTGCATCCTCCTGCTCAGACACTCTCCTGCATCTCCTACCGACTTCAACACGTCCTTTTGGAGCATCAGGACTGACCCTGCCCTGGGACCTGTGAGCGGCTTCTCCCCTCTGCCCTTTCCCATTTTGGGACACAGACACCATTCCCCGCAGCGCCCCTCCAGCCACGTGGGATCTCTGAGAGCTGGCAGGCAGCATCAGAGGGGTAATTGCATCACAAAGGAAAGGTGTCCACAACCAGAACTGTTTACTGGGTTTTCTGCTCTGTTGCTGTTGATCTTGCAGTTATTGTTGTGGTTTTGTTTCTCTTGTTATATATATATATCAGAACTCTTATTCCTACCCCCATAATCTTCACCTGAGAGCTCTTTAATTCTGAAAACCATAGTAAAGTGAAGGGGAGAAAGGGAAAGGGGGGTTTAATACTCTCCTTTCAAAAAAGAGGCCCTTGTCCCTTTTGGCAGATACCTGTCTTTCAAACCAAGACATCTACCAAGCCTCAACCCAAGTGGAAGCTGAGCTATATGTCTTCTTATATAAGTTTCCAGCAGGAGACGTGTTCATTACATTTTATTAATTTCTTGTGCAGGAATTTGTAGCTCTCAGCCTTCATGTGACATACAGTAATACATTTCTTCTGCAGAATACCTTCCCCTGTGTTTTTACACTTTCTATCCTCTGCAGAGGAACACACAAAATATTTCTAAGGCATCAGGCTTGTTACACAGATTTTTCTTCACTGCCGGTGTGCCAAAGCATTTCACAGTAAGACTTACGAGGCTGCGTACAGTGAAATGCAAGGAAAGCTGTTGCAGAATGACGCCACACAGTGTGAGTGGGAGAGGGAAGGAGGAGTCAGTCATGAAACCAACAACTGAAGGAGAAATAAATTAAGAGTCATAAAACAAACTGCCATTCAAAACTCCCTTTCCACAGCAAGGCCATTACTGAGGTTCCTGTTGGCTCCACAAAATGAGAATATTTGGAGAATGGTCCTTAGTATACATTACAGTTCCTGTCCTGAGTGTCACAGTCACCCTCTTTCATTGTCTAGCTGCAAATATAAAGGAAAATACACTTGGCTCAGCAGCTCCACCTTTTAACACCTCCTTCAAAATATATGGAGAAACAGGGGTCAGAAAAATGGTACCATGCCCAGGGCTGTCCAGGGTTTCTCTCACAGAGGCTCTCCCGCCTTCCTACTGCCCGAAATGCAGCGCAATATAATTCTGTAAAAAACACTTTCTGATTTTGGGATTTTGTCTTCATTGCACTTGCATGAAAAGAAACACACACCCAAGTCGTGAGTGCTTTGAGTGAAGAAAGTATCAGTGCAAACATACAAAAAACTAGTCACTGGGTAATATAAATATATCTTCCATTAAGTCATTTCCAAAAAAATAAAGCCTGCATTTGTTTAGTGACCCTTAATCTTAGTCTTAGAACAGCTCTTGAAAAACTGAGCCAACAAAATCAAAGCCCACTTCTTTTGCTAGATTTCACAATGAATCTCTGTTCTGCCATGCTCAGCAAAAAAACAAAACAAAACAAAATACAAGAAGGAAAACTCTGTAATAAAGGATAGATAATCTTCTTCCTCCTTTGGGAAAAATGTCTTCTCTCTATCTTCACCGGATTACTTTTAACATCCCCACACACTGCCCTTGCTTCCCACACATCCTCCCACATGGCTTTGTGGACTCACTATCTTCCCTGGCTTATGAACAGCAACATGCTCTGGTCCAAAAGCACTGTAGATGCCAGCAGTGCTGTGTAAACTATATCTGTTTAATGTCTTATCAGTACCTATGCCAGATACAACTAGAGTTCAAAAATTGCATGTGATACTAGGTACTGGAGGTGAATATACAAATTGCACATTGTCAAGATGAGGGAGGAAAACCTAGATCACTGAATCCAGATGCTACTTTTGAATACATTATCTGTCCCTCTGTCTGTGCCACATAGCAGAAATGCTTTAGGAATGTCTTTCCATCCCCATATGTCCATAACTGTAAGGTATTCCTCAGCATTCAAGATCCTTATGTACACTCTGACTTAGTATCCAGACTTTTATCCATTTCCTTGATACATTAAAATATAAAACCATTTGGATCTTGAAGCAGATAACACATGAAATCAGATGCTGTATTCAATCAGCTTTCATGTCACTGCTGAAGCTGTCACCAAGATGGTAGTTCATTTGATTTTGAGTGTGCAAAATGTTAAAAGCTGTTTGTGCTTGCATTGGTGTCAAAGCAGATGGGGCCTTCTTCTTCCTATGAATTTTATTTAGCCTACCTCATTGCCTACACACCAATGTATTGCATGGGTTATAGTGTCCTTCCTATCCATCTGACTTACCTGTGAGGGAAGAGCTCTCCTTTTGAGTGTGATATAACCTGACCTTTCCCAACAGCTACTGATTGTGTTTTTGTCTTCCTTCAAATGTTCGCATGTCTGCTGGTGCCCATGTTCTGTCAATTAAGTAACAACTGGCCCTGTTGTTAGTTTGGTGATCTGAGAATATTAAAATACTCATTGGCAATGGGAAATTTGCAATATTTTGCCACCAAGAGTTTTATGATACCTATTTCCAGTGAGTAACTAGATCTCCCACAGCCTTTACCAACACTGTTCTTTATATGTGTAAAGCTGTCTTAACGTGCACTCACAGCTTCACTATCTTTGCAAGATAGTGTATCTAGAAGCCATGCCACACAAGGTAACTAGAAGCTTACAACAGGAATTTCAGCCTGTTTCTAATCCAAGGCTATCTGTAGTACTTCAGTCTCTAAAAAGAAAACATCCTTTTTTACCTTTGTCTTTAGCTTGCCAAGTAGAACAAGCATTTGAATTCAGAAAGCCACTCTCTCTCCCCCTCATGCACTGCTTCTCTGGATTCCTAAACCTTGCAAATAAAAAGCTACCGTTTTCTTCTTCATCTGAACAGTTCTGTAGGAAAGGATAAGGATGTTAAAATTCACAAGATGACCATTTCATATCTGAGGCCTTGAAAAAAATGCACCATGGGGTCTGGAGAGCAGGGAAAAGAAGGCCCTGGAGAATGATATTTCCTAAAGATTCATCTTAGCAGTTGCAATTAACTTCCTCAATGCCTTTTGGATAGAAGTTATCAGATAAGAGATCGAGAGAGAGAACATGATTTAGCTCTAGCAAGTCTCGATTTACAATCTGTCTTCCCTGATCTGAGCTCATTTTGTGCAACTCCTGTGTCATGTTCCTCTCTTGTAGAGATGGAAGAAAGAGTTTAAGTCAAAATAGATAAGTGTAGAGCCCCCAGAAGCCAAAATGAAATGTCTCTTAATAGCATTTTCATGGCACTCACTGTATCCTACAGGACTATTATGAGGGGAATTTCATCTCCTTTACTCAAAAAAGCTTTGGTGACATTCCGGAAAAAAATGCATAATGCAGCAATTTAAAATAGCTAAAATATTTGGTTCAAGTATCCTGGATTTCAATCCTGCCAGAGGAAAAAAGTATGCAGGAAGGGAGGTGCAGAAGAAATAGGAGAGAAATAGAAATAACCCTCTCTCCCTTCCTCCTTTTGCTCTTTTCTCCCACCTCTCCCTGACTGATACAAAATCGACCTGCGGATCGAGGAGGAGGATGCTGCTGCTGAAGAGCACCTCTCTGCCAGGCTTCTCTGTGGAGAGGTCTGATTTTCATGAGCATGAACAGGACACCTGTCCCTGATCATGTTTCCAGGACTGGATTATTAATGGCTGTATTTCCATCCCTTTAATTACTTCCTCTTCTGGTGATGTCTTTTTTAGTCTTACAGCGGCTAATGCACACCCCGTACATACTGAGTAATGAAAATGCACAATCAAGGCACACATGCCTTGCAACTGCTGTCTATACCTAAGGATTTAAAACTAGTAACAAGAGAGGTTAATGCTATTCTTAGGAGATAACACTCGTTGCTATGGTGAAGATCTGTCACTCACTCTTGGGAAGATGGCACCTGAACTATGAAGGTTTGATAGCATTTTTGCTTTTGAGATGAGCAGTAGTAATTACTCCAAAGCAGATACCAACCCCTCTGATTCTGAGCAGATACCTCATGTAGGTGCTTTGTATTTGAACAGGCTCCTGTCTGCCTTCTCAGTGGCTCAACGTGCTGGCATTGATTGGGGTTTTCAACACCTGAAGAAACAATAGAAAACAGCAAGACCTGGTGTCAGAAGATAAAAATAGTCTCACATAAAAATCTCAAAACTACCAGGAGACTTAATTTTTTTGTTGCTTAATGGGTGTTACAGTTTGCATCATATCCTGAGGATCCTTCAGCTTTTTAAAATATATAAAATTTCATTAGGCCTGATCTGCTGATCACAACTTCATGATCTGCACTTCCTACTAAAATTTATTCAGGCAATAATCCACAAGAAATTGGTTGTTTTCAGCAGTTTATGACTTGTTATTTAACATTTAACAGAATGGCAATTTATTTTGGTAACAACCAATACTGAGAGGTTTATTGCCATTGTAAACCATAATCAACTGTTTGTATCATTACCAGTTTTTCAAGATATAAAAATGGCCAGCTGCATTGGAAAATTGCTTAGCAGCTATAAAAATTTGCACTGAAGATTATGTATGAAGTTATTTCACCTTAAAGGTCAAAAGTCTTTAGAGAAACCACTTACTTCAGTGGTCATTTTCAGCAGACTGGTAAAACCCAACCCCAGAAGGACAGTACTGAAGCTATTCCCAGTAATATTTTCAATTATGAATATGAAAAAGGAATCTGTAGGAGATTGTCAGTACAGAAGATTGCATTTTCTTTATCACAGCATCAGGACAGAAACTGAATCTTGTTGTCTTTATAGATGTTACAATTATTTTGCTGAATTTTACTGTACTCATCAAATAGCTTTATCATCAAGGCTTCCAATTGATCTCAGTATCAGACAACTGGACACAGATTTCATATTTGACATGTTTAGAAAGATTCAAAATACTTCCATTTTGATTGGAATAAGTTACAAATGAAAGCATAAGTTTTAAAATGGTGTATCAGTTCTTCATCTTAAACCATTAGAGAGGGCCAAATCTCAGTGAGTAGTTAACAGTGAATAATTCAAGTTCACTAACTACTTTCTATTAGTCTCAAAAATATATTTACAAACAGTCTGCAATTTCCTTTTTTTCCTACTTATTTTGCTAATATTTCTTTTTACTCCATAGTTGCTGTAGCAGTTACTGCAGAATACTGAGCTGAGTTTTAGCACAATACCTCTTTTATTTCCACTGTGTCAGTGGTTATGCACATTTGCACAGTTCATGCAAATGTTCACGTGGGAATAAAACCAATTCTTTCCTCTTAACACTTGTTCAAAAGTTCATTCTTCTAATCTATTTGTGCTACTAAAACTTTCACTAAGCAAAGCCACTCACAGAGAAGAAAAATGGATGAAAAACATCTATTTAAAACTTTGAGCAGGTAAGAGCAGGTTGGGGGTTGGGTTTTTTTGAATTTATGTTTAGTAGTATTCATTCAACTCTTTAATGTTGATTGGAATTTCTGGTAGAAAGCTTTAATTCATTTTTTCCTCCAGTTTTCAAACATCATGAAGCAAGTTAATCCCTACTATAACTCCAGGGAATTTGAGGATATTATGGCAGAGATTACTTTGGCACTGCATTTCTTATTTAAAGTGCTTACCTGCTCACATACACTTTTTAAATATGAAGAGTGATGGCTGCTGAATTTCATTATTCACATTCAAATGATGTGAAATATAGGAAATGCATGACTTCAATTCTCTGATAACTTTTTGGGTTCCACTTTGGGTAACTTGGAGCAGATTACTAGGATTGCCAGATAAGTGCAGCTGTTGCTACTCTTTTGCTGGAAACAGAAGTGTTTTGAACCTCCACAAAGGTGTCCAACAGGCTGCTAAAGAAAAGAAAACTGAAGAGACTTCCCCCTTGGAAGTAGAGACCACCATGTCAATCATCTTAGAAGCAAGAAGATAATTTCTCTTTAAAGAAAATTCAAAATAACAACAAACACTTATTTTTTACTCATTCACAAGCCTAGAAATAATAAATTACATGAAAGGAACTGAAACAAAGTCCTCAGGAAAAAACTCCACAAACTCATTTCCACTGCCTCGTCATATCCAGCCTGTCTTTCATGCTATTAAGAATTCTCTTCAGCCCTGGGCATTGGTAGCAAAACTGCAGCAATGAGGATCAGGCAATCTTGCCTGCCAGTCAGAGGCATTAGCAATTTGCTGGCTGCAGAAAAACTAAAAATAAAAGGGGAGTATTTAATAAAGCAACAAAAGCAAGGCAACCTCATTTCTACCTGACTGCCCCAGTATAGCTATAGGCTACGAGGTATCAGATATGAAGAGCATTTTATACTTGTTCAATGCTTCTCCACAAGAGCAAGCAGGGATACAAAAGGAGGCACAAAGGTCAATGGAAAAAACCCTGTATTCTTCAGTTTACCTTTACTGACTAAAATAACTTGCTATCAGAATCATTAGCAACTTCTGTTGGATGGACATAGCAGAGGAAAATGTGAATCAGAGGGTGGCTTTTCCAGGCACGGATGAGTTATTTAATTGAAACAGTGCCTTTGTCTTTTACAAAATAATTTTCCGCTCCACATTTTTATGAAATACTGACTCATTCAAAAATTTGAAAGCATTTATGTTCATTCTTTTTGCTGCATTTTGGGAAATGGTGTCATGTCCCCCAATCCCTCAACTCCAGCCCTTTTGTAAGGTGTAAGCCACCACTTACTATGGCTTTTCTTCTTTGGTCTGGAATTACACAGCATAGCCATTGGTATCATTAATAGCTTTAGAGTTGACGTTTTCAATTTTTCAAGTTGGGCTGTGAAAGACTACACTTGCATATTTATTAAAGGCTATTGGTAACAAGCATGTAGGAGTAGACTCACTTTTAGGGCTGTAATGTCATTTGCTTATGAGTTCAGAATCCTCACCCAGGGACAACGCAAACCAGCTCACCAGGAGCTCACCAGGCACTAAGGACATCTCAGCACTCTGCTTTTTATTGCTATCTACAGACAGGCTTTTGAAAGAGGACTTTTCACAATGTAGAACCAACTTATGAATGCTTCCCACCTGCATTCTCAATCAAAAAAAAAAATGGGTGTTTTTTTCAACTAATCTTCAAGCCAACCCGAGTAAAGAGGTCAACTTTCCCTTGCACTGGCTGCTCAGCAGCTAAAGCTGAAGCAGCACAAGCTGATTTATATTCTGTAGGGTCACTTAAACCCTCAAGTGTTAAGCTGAAGTGTCAGATGGGTCCCCATGGGGCAGCTCTTGGAGCACTGTTTCTTAGGAGGAGAGTTCCATCCCTCATGAGAATTTGTTTTGTATTGTGGATTTCTTCCTTCCTCAGAATTGGAAGGACTAATTAGAATTAGTTATCACTGCTGACATTCAAATCATTATTAGAATGGCAGCCCACTGGAAAAAAAAGAAAATTCATTGTATTGTAGGACATCCTGATAATTCAGGTGTTGTTAGACTCCAATGGGGTCACTTTTAAAGCTTTTCACAGCTTCAGGTCTAGCAACCTGGTTTTCATGGCAAAGCAGTGAGACTGGAGTACATCTGATGCCCTCTGAACCTCTGGGTTAGTTGCTTTTTGGGTTTGCTTTGGGTTGTTTGTTGTTTGTTATGTTTTGTTTTGGTTTTTTTTGGGGGGTGGGGGGGGAGGAGGTGGGGGGAGCTGTTTACATGAGTGGAAAAGGCCCAGGCAAGCTTCTGTGTTTCAGAACCTAAGCCTTCCCCTGCTGCTGCGTTAATGTCTGCAAAGGTTTTTCATTTGCTTTGGTTATATGGAGTCTGTAAGGTGCTATCTCTAGTTTTGTCACAGAATTTCAGCTGAACATTTATAGGCATAAATAAATCCATTCCTCTCGTGAGGAGAGGAGATGAGGGGAGAAGAGTTGGACTCATTGATCCTTGTGGGTTCCTTCCAGCTCAGGATAGCCTGAGGTTCCCTTCTATGATTCTGTAGGCCAGCCAAACCTGAAGCACATGGAGGATGCTTGTGTGTGCCTGGCACAAGCAGCTCTAAAAGTGCCACTGCCAAAGGCAGCTCCTCTCCAGCACCTCCATGTGCACCTATGCATTCACATCAGGGCAAGCCAGAGACTGTGCAGTACAGCTGATATCATTTCAGTTCATTGAAATTACAGCCCCATCACAAGCACTGCTGCAAGAAGGAATCACATGCAAGCCACAGGAGCCTTCCATGGTTACATGCTTTTAAGTTGGTAAAAGCAGGTCACACTGCTGCTACCTACACCCACAAAACATCTGATAGAGACTCTCGGTCATTTAGGAAGATGTGTGGCATTGTCATTCTGTCTTCAGACTTTGATAGAGCCAAAATAGTCTAGCTTCACACCTTTTAAACCATATCCCTTTGGGGATGAGAGATATGTGCTGCTGAGGGGAAGAAGAAAACTCTTTTGTACGTATGTATTTAATTCTCAGCTGCTGATAGTCTATTCAGCTTGGTAACCAACTTTACATATGTAACTTCAGTGCTTAGCAGAAGACAGACTCACAATTTTAAGGAAGGGGGAAAAAAACCAACCCTAAATCACATTTAGGGATTCTGGGCAGATTCCAGGATTAGAATGGAAACAGGAAGAAAGTCTCCAGAAGTTTAGGAGAGAAAAAACATTCCTCTACATGTTGCTGAAAAAGGTTTGTAATGTCTACAGAAGTTATCACTGCAGTGTAATCCTTCCTTCCATCCCCCCAAACAGTTTTCAGTTATCTTCTCTGTTCATGATGCCTTTATATTGTCATTGACATTGTGTTGCATTAAGTTAGTCTCTAATATTAGATGCAATTATGATACGTGACATTGAAATTGCGCTTAAAGTAAGATTCCACTTGAAGGAGTCACCTTAGATCTATGTCTTTGGAAGGCTGTTTATTGCTTTTGTGATTGTGCTATCAAGTATTCTTTGTATACGAGTACCAAGGTGCCAACAGCAAGATCCAAAAGAGATAAAAGGAGCCAAACATTTGAGTAACTTGAATTATGATGTCTGCAGTTAGACTTGTACTCTAGAAACACCTCCCCAGCTGTTTCTCCATCTAAGTCTTGGGAAGTACTGCAGTTATATTTTTTTCTTGATTTAACCTCTGGTTCCTCAGGACTATGTCGTGCCTCTGCACAGTGTTAGAATTAAATCTATTAGTGCTAATAGCCCCTATGCCCAGACATCAAGAAACTAGGAAATTAGATTACCCATGGATGCTGTTGGAGCCAAAATGACTCTTGATCCCCTACTGGACATACTGGCAGACTGTCAGGTCTAGTGGAAATTAAGAGTTTAAAACATTTTGTGGATTTACCTCAGTATTCTCAGCTATAAACTTTTTACCCCAGACTTAAAAAACTGGACCACAACCTCATCTATTTATCTCAAAACATCATATTCTGAAAGTTTCTGTGTCATATTGTGCCATGGGTCACACTGACTTGTAAGAATGCCTGTAACAGCATCTTGTCAGTGGCAACACACAAGCATAACTCACTGGCAATTAACTCCACTAGAAGTAAGATCCAGCTGCTTCACAGTTAAAATCATGACAGCAATAGAGTTAACAGCGAAAAACAAATTTAGAAGGAGAAGAAAAAAAATCAACAAAAATAAGATGTGACAAGTGCTTATTTACGTAGTCATTTTTCAGGAGCTGAGCTGCACTTCAATACATAAATGCATTGTACCTTTAGTAAAACCTTCCTCCTGAATAGCTAATAAGTTATATTTAAGTGCTTTCACCAATGAACAGACTTACTTTAGTTACTGTGAAATCATTTTTATTATCTTTCTGTCCAAAAAAGTTGGAGGTAGCTAAAATCATTTTGGTGCACTTCGTGCAAGATCATGAATTATTGAAGACTGGAGCTAGAGTGGTTGAACGAAAAAAAAGACAGATAGTGAGGGCAGTTTCACAGTTATTGAGAAGATGGCTTGAAAGGAAGGCAGGAGCCCTGGAAATATCTGCAGGATTGTACCTTAATGATGGCAATGGTGGAAAAGACCAAAGCCAACTCATCAAACATTGAAATATTTAATTGTGTAATGACAGTGTATGGAGATACCAACTGAGCACATAAGGAAGTTGCAGATGTTGCTTTGCGGCATTGCTCCTGGATCCCAGCTTGCTCTGCCAGGTATTTAAGGCCCCTGCTGAAAGGGTACCCATGTTCTGTTGAGAGTGATATGGACTGGTGGCTAAATAATACATCAGGATCAGAAGAAACACAACAAATCAGAGCTTGCAAAGGACTTTTTTTGTCTCAAATGGGAATCACACTGCTTCTTCCCCGGCTGTGGATAAAATAAACCTAACTGGGAATCTGTCAGTCCTCTACTTAATTCAAGAGTCCTGATCTGCTGTCAGTAACTCAGCACTCTGATCTTTTAAGCCTCTCTTAAGTGATCAATTTGTCCCCTGCAGCAGTTCCTTCCACAGAAATTCCCACTGATGCCAGTGCAGGAAGCACTAAACAATTATGGGCTGGCCCACTGTTGAACACAGTAACTAGGTGCTGATAATTTCAGGAGGTATTTCTGTCTGTTTGTGCCACTGGCAGTTTTACAAGGCAGAATATCTTTGTTCTTGGCCCAGTGGAGACTAGAAGGCTTCCCACCACCCAGTATCAAGAACAAAGGACTGACTGGACCAGCAGCACCAAGACTGGAACCAGAGGCCCCTGAAGCATTGGCTCCAGGACGCCAACAGAGAGTGGTATTAAAATATTTATATTTTGTATTGTGCAGCTCTCAATACTATTTTAAATATGACTCTAAGTTCAGCTGTACTTCAGACTTTATAAAAAGCAAGCAAACAAAAGCCATGCATAGAACTACTGCAGGATATTTCCCTGAATGTGACTCTTTTGTTAATACAGCTCTGCCATCTGTCCTCCTCACTGGATCTCATTGCATAGGACAATTCAGGTTGGGAGGGACTTCAGGAGACCCTTGGTCTTATCCGCTGCTCAAAGTAAGGCCACGTGCAGGGTCAGAACAGTGGATTTTGAAAAACTCCCAAGTAAGGAGAATGCACAACCTCTCTGGGCAACCTGTGGCACTGCTGGATTGTGGGGTGAAACAGTATTATTTATGTCCAACCTCTATCTCCCTTTTCAACTCGTGCCTCTTAGTTCTAAACCTCCCACCATGCATGACTGTGGAGAGCCTGCACCCATGTTCTGTATGCCCTTATAATGCTGAAGGGCTGCTCTGAGGTCCCCCAGCAGCACTTTCTTTCTGCAGGGTGAACAAGGCCTACTCCCTCAGCCCCTCCTCACAGGGCAAGTGCTCCTGCCCCCACACACTGGGGTGGCCTTTGATGGACACGCTGTAGTTGGCCAATGTCTATCCGGTTCAAAGGTCTCCAGGCTGGATGTCACAGCACGGTGTGGCTGGCTGAGAAGAGCTGTTTGTGCTGATCTGGTGCCCAAGCTCCCGTTCACACTGCTGGGAGGCTGCTGTCCCTCTCTGCTGCCAGGACATGCCAGAAGCTCTTGTTCTTGCTGTGCCCCAGGTCCCTTTCAGCAGAATTTCTCCCCAGCTTGGCATTCCCCAGTCCCTAGAACTTCAAGAGGCACTTCCTCCCCACCTGGCTCTGCACTTATCCTTGTGGAATTTCATGAAGGGTTCCCAACACTCTGTTCCTGCTGCCTCTCCAGGTTCCCCTGAATGTCAGCTCTTCCATCCACTGTAAAGAGTGTTTCACGTCATTTGGCATCATTGGTAAACTTGATGAGAGAGAACTCAGTCTCCCTCTCCAGGTCACTGAGAAGTTTGTTAAACAGGAAAAGACCCAGGACAAACCAGCCTTTCCACACAGTAAGCCCCTTAACCACTTCCATCTGCTCCCTGTCAAGCCAACAACTTATCTATTGAGCTCTTCACTAGAATTTTGTCTACGCTTTTTTAATTGTATTACAGAATCACAGAATGGTTTGGGTTGAAAGGGACATTAAAGAGCCTCCAGTCCAACCCCCCTGCCATGGGCAGGGACACCTTCCACTAGACCAGGTTGCTCAGGCTCCAATCCAGCCTGGCTTTGAACACTTCCAGGGATGGAGCATCCATAACTACTCTCAATAACCTATACCAGTGCCTCACTATCCCCATAGTGAAGAATTTCGTCCTAACGTTGTATTAGTCAAATTGTATTCCCTGGAATGTTTAGAGCCTCTACTATTCTTTGCACCATAAACTGTTCACTCACCTGCCAGAGGTAAGGAACACCCAAGTTGCCCAGAACAAATCCAAGAGTCAGGAGAAATCACTGTATTCAGAACCATGCATTATGTAATATTTACATCATATTATAATTTTGGAGAACTTTGCCACTATTTAAAACGAGAGTTTATTAGATGTAGTATTTGCCATATTTAAAAAAAAAATCCAGCTAATTAACCTCTCTTTGTATAAGCTAGTATATATATAACGAAATTGCAATAGCACAGTAGAGGTGTTTTAATGTCATATGAAGCTGTAGAGCAATTACTCTGTGTTCCATAACTACCACTTGAAAAATCTTAAGAATGTTAATCTGATGTTACCATTGTCAAAATGATATTTCTCGTTCTAAGTATAGTTTTGCAATTTCCTAGTAATAAAGGAAGTAGGTGCATTGCTAACTAGGCTGACAATTCAAGTATTCACAAGTATCCATGGTTCATTGGCCATTAACAATCAGCGAGACATCAAATTATGATTTAGAATTCCCCCCTCCTACTCAATTCCCCCAGAGTAAAATACAAAAGCATATCTTAAATGTAGCTTAAATTTAATCATTTGCAAACAGAAAATTTCATTTGGGCAAAATCCCAAAAAGCTGTCATTTTTTGTTTTTGCCTCATTTTTAAAAAGTTGGGTACAAGGATCTTGTGCAAATAGAGTATGATGACAGAATATTATTTCTTTAAAAGACTCATAACTACACTGTATGTATCCATACCAGAGCAACATTGAGAATAAACTCAATAAAACACAAAAATTGGAGACATTTGGGTGGTGTGTGTTGATTTATTTTTTAAATTGGCTTCCTATTAATGCACATAATTAAATTAAGGCCTCTAATTTACTTTGGCATTATTTTTGCTGTCTTGATCTGATTTGGAAAATTTAGTAAACAAAAAAAAAAAAATCAAGAAAAGTTTTCCTTTTAAAATGTGTCCCAGTACAGATGCAAAATTTCACACAGGATCCAGAAAAGCTCTGTGTATGCGCATAAACACATGCGTGCTTATACATACATGTACATACAACCTGTTGCTTGAGTAATTGCTGAAATGATGAAGTTCAAAAGCCCCAAGATTATGCTGGTGATGATCCAAATTCATGTGGCTTTGCAATCTATACACAAAACCCTGCTGCTTATGACCCAAGGAAAACATTCGTTTTGTCATAATTCAACTAGAAATTCTGGAAAGTTTAGCTGGCCATTTAGTACCAGTCTATCGTGCTGCTTGCCAAAGTCAGACTAGCAAACAGAAGCTCATAAAAGAGTTGGAATTAAAAGGAAAACCCAAAAGACCAACATGTGGGAAATGAATCTCCTAAGTCAGTAATACCTCAGCTGGTGAATTTCCTTAAGTTGTTTAGATGTCATTTCACAGTTTGAAGCCGACCTGAGCTCAGTACTCAGGAACCGCACAGGCTTTATGAGCCTTACATTTAGCAGCAAGGCACAGCTGCAGCAGGAAGCAGAGCAAGTGCTGTCACCTCCTCAGCCCAGCTTCATCACCTGAGTAGCAGGTCAGATATTGTGATTTTCACACCCAGGCTGATGAGGCACCCTACAACCACAGATAGCAGATAAGGCTTTTTAGGGAAATGAGGACACCAGACACCCTATCTGTTGGTTTAAGAACAAGAAAAGTGTTGAACTGAGCAAAGACCTTGCAAGAAGAAAGTAATTTTACATCTATATAGAAGCAAAAATCCAAGCACACAGGACAGTACATTTGTACCTTTAAAACTACCCAGAAGATCAGGCAAAGGTTTTGTGAACTGTCTCTCAATTTTATCCCAGTCCCATCTTAAGCCAGGAGGTTTTGCAAGTGGCACTCATGCATAGGCAGATAACCATATTTCACTGGGTGTTTTTGTAGATCTATCCCTAACTTTGCTGTATGAAGCGTAAAGAATGAAATATTAGGTAAAACTTCCACAAACTAAGAGCAAACACTAGGCAGATGAGCAAGCCCTGCTTCATTAAATAAACTGGGAATCACCCACAGCAATGCCATATAAATGCACTCAGTCCTGCCTGACTTCTGAAGCTGTAGAGAATATCTGGGACTGGTTATCATCCAAGTAGAAAAACACCTGGGAATTCCCAAGCTAAGAAGTTACAGATGAACATTTTCTGACCATTAAAGTAACACATGAAAAATGAGTCTGCTTGTACTACAGATGGACAGAAATTGCACCAGAATAAATGAACCTCTATGCACTTTTCTTACACAAAAAACACCCATCTGACAAGTAAAGAAAATAGTCTCAAGAGACTGAATATTTTTAAGATTAAATTACCAGGCCATGTTTTTAAAAACAGTAGCATCCTGTTCTTCCTAGCCCAGTTGAGCATCAATCCAGGTGCTGTTTTGCAAGGCAGTCTCCAAAGACATTCCTCAGCCTGCCATGTTGACTATCAGCAACAACAAATCGAGCAGCACTTCCATGATTAGCCTTTCCCTGTCCTATATTCATCCTTCTAAACATCACTTAGTAGGTAAAGCAAGCTGTGCAAGTAAACAGACAAGAAAATATATGCTATTGTATGTGTGATGCTTTTACCACTGTTCCTCATTAGCTTCATTCATTTTACAGCATTTTCCAGAGATAGGATGAGCCAGTTAATCTGCTGAATTTTTAAATTTGTTAATTTATCAAATTTGTTAACTAGTCAATAGTCTACTCTGAAAAAAATGGAGAGCAGAACTAGAACTTAGTTTTATTTCTTCTTGTTAAGGACTATCTCTCTCATAACTGAAAGGCAGAAAAAAGTGTTTAGTCCAAAATAATCACATATAAATAATTATACCAGGAAGGAAATTATCAACAATAGAATCTCACAGAAAAATACAAACCCTCTACTTCTTACGAAGACACGGGAAGTTCATTTTTAAGAACAGAGCAAGGAGCCATCTTTAATGCATTCGTTTTACCTGATACTTTAGAACAGCTCTCTGCAACTCATTTTACTCAGGAAAAAAAGGTAGCTATATGAAAACAACAGCTAGTCAGTTCAAAATCATTCAGCAGAATCCTTTTACCACCTACTATTCACATCAATTTTGATTTTGCACAATGATTCACATCACTTACAGATTCCACTTCAGAAAATTAGGAACACCACTATTTCACTTGTCTCCCTCCAAAATGAAAACTGTCACTGTTCTATTTTTTGCCAATACACACTGATATACCAGTGAAAAGAATGACCAACCCTAAAAGTGCATTAATTGATGGCAGCTACTCCTTTAACAAGAACCAATTAAAGCTACTGCATAGAAATAAACTATTTTCATTCAAGTTTCCTGTATTAGAGCAGTAAGTGATATGATGCAATTGTAGTACTTGTATAGCGTATGCTATTCCCAGGCAGGTTTCTTCTGGTGGTCTTTTTTGCTTTATCCAGTGAAATTGTGCCATATGTCTTGCCACTCTAATTGCAATGAAGTCTCTAAAGTACTTAGAATTAGTATTTTCTTTTACAGTTAACTTAAAATTTTTTATCTCTCTTTGATGAAAGTAAGGGAATTGTGACAAAGTGGGAAGAATCTGATAAAAAACATTTGTACTTTTTCTTTCTTTCAAGGAAAAATCCACATAACCTGCAGCCACCATTGGATGAACTACAAATGCATGCTCTGGTGAATAAATAATTAAAGCATCCAACCTCATATTAACTGCTCTTAGCCACTTACCTCTGGCTAAAAAACCTAGAAAATGGAGTACCTAAATTTTGTATTTGTAGCACTTTAGTAAGCTGTTTGTTGTACTTCTAATGACAGTGTTTGAATGGACACTAGAAGTTTTTCAGTCTTGCACTAAATACACTAGACTGTCTATGCTTAGATGACTTAATTTAACGGCAGACAATTTACTGGTAGTAATCTGCAGCAGCCAAGTGCCTCAAATAGCACCTACCCTGAGCTGTCAATTAAAACTTGTTCTCTCTAAAATCTGAGATCCATGACTTCAGGATTCCCCAAAGCCAGCACTAGATTGCTAGGATGCTACATAAAGGAGGGAGGTATGTATGCTCTGGAATATGAGGCATAATGCAGAAATGTGAGCATTACTGGAGAACTAACCCAGAAAGTGCACCTGGAGCCATGGGCAAAGCATGTTTGTTCCGTGCTGTATCAGTTCTACACGAGGCTCACACAACTAGGCTAACCTAGACAAGCAGCAGCCTGGAAAATCCATCTAAATCATGCCACACGGACCTACCTTCTTTCAATCCTGCTGCCGTGAAAACCCTTGCAGAAACCCCAACTACTAGAGATCAAACATACTCTGTGACTTGAAGTAAAAGCATGTCTAAATAATTACTTGACAATTTCAGAGATCCTTTAATATGTAAAAGAAGTAACCAAACCCAAGAATCCTCCTTCATAGCTCCAAGCCCCATAAACACACCTTGTGGATGCTGCAGTCTGTAGTCCCATCAGTCATTTGTCCTGAGTTGCAGCTCTCAAACTGCACCCATGAACAAACTCTACTAC
>VZTT01035058.1:13180-33410 GCA_013400855.1 Buphagus erythrorhynchus | reverse complement strand
ATGGGAATATCTCAATTCTTTTTTTTTAATAGGAAAAAAAAAAATTGACATTGGTCTCACAACAGCAATGCAATAAGAGGGACAGAAAGCAAAAAAAAGTTTTCCAGGAGCAGTGCTTCTGGCTGAAACACATGGCAAGCAAAAACAAATGTGGACCAGCCCCAAGAGGACAGTTGAATCTCCTCCCCAGGAAGCTTGCCTTGATCAAGGATCAAGCTTGCACCTTCAGCACAGGAACACCAAGCACAGATGGCAAATGAATTTGGACCACAGTGTCTGCCTAGACAGGCTCTGTGCTTCAACTTGCCTAACATTAGTAGGTACAGTGCTAATATTATGCTTTTTAAAAACCTACCTTTAGTATATTTTTCAGGAAATAATAATCTGCAACAACGACTCCCTGAACATGCTCACCCATCAGCATTAGGAAGGGAATAGGATTCTTTTGCTGTGGATATGTGTACACAGATTATGAACTCTGAAGGAACATACTGCCACAAGCAGACATCTATCTCATTGGGAATTACTTCAATCAAACAGGAATGGAACACATGTATTTATTTACCAGAGGAAAACATAGCCACTGAAGCAGTAAGTAAATGGTCTCNTCCCACACAACACTCTGCTTCTTGATTTTTATCTCATTATTGTTTTTTTTAACAAGTAGGGCAAAACCAAAGAACAAAAACCTGGTTAAAAGTTCATATTAGCTGAGGAAGAAGAAAAAGACAACTCATATATTAACCAGCACACAAGCTCTCCCATCTCCATGGCAACTCATCCTAGAAGTTCATCAATTTGTCTTCTTGATTTTTAACACTGTATCTGAAAGACTAAATTATTTCAGTTTTAGCTGCTGGAAAAGATACTGCATGTCATCACTTTGCAATATTTAGGAATTAGTGACTTTCTCACAATGTACTTTAACAATTTATCTTTACATTTACTAGTAAAGGGTTCCAAAACAAGGAGCATCAGCAGAAAAAACTGCAACTGTTTATCAAGCTCACAAACACCTTTTGATACAGCTTCATCCATAGGGATTTAAAATATAGCAGACAACATGCCAGAACTTACATAGTAGGGAGCAGCCCTACCCTGGGAAAAAAATTATCTACCTGGCAGTTAACTGTATTTAACATAAAATGTCTCCTTTCTGAATACCTGAAATACAAAATCATAAATTTAGCATAAAGTAGTATCTAAACTTACAGAAGTTGAAATCCTTTTTGCTGCCTCTGTAACTGCCTGCTCCAATGGTTTCCATATGCGGAAAGCATAACGACCTGAAAAAGATGGAGGTTAAATGAAATATTCACTAAAATGCAAAAAAAAACCCCACAAACAAGCTCCAACTTACATTCATCAGCCTAGAGTGAAATGAATTTTGGTTTAAAAAAACCTCAAACTATTGGGAGAGGGAGAAGAATTTTAGTATACTGTATCTAAAAACCTAGTCATGGACTGCAAAGACCCATTGTGTTTACTCACTATTAAACTCACTAAATAAATAGATTTAAATACATTTCAATATGATATATGAAGATATTTGCCTTGTGAACTTTAAGGAAAAGGGCGGTTTGAAACATTAGCTTTGCGTACACATTATTTATTACATACTGTTTAAAGGTTGTATCTTCAAAAAAAGAAATCCATGTACTACACATTTCTTGCTGTGATGCTGTATGCTTAATTACACACCTTGGAAATACTGCATTTTTAATTTCATTACAAAAAGATGATCTGGGATTCAGAGCCATTCAACTCCCCACTAGCACTGAATGTCTATAGCTAGGAAAGACTAGAGGGATTCCTGTAAGGCTGTGTTCCTAGAAGTACAAATGTCTATCAACATCAGAATCAAGGTTTATGCCATGTTACTGGAGGATTTGCCATGTAAATCCTCTCTCCAAAAACAAGTTATTGTTTCAACTATTCTTTAGCAATGTAACTTACTATAACACACAATGGAAAAACTATTTATAAAATGTGGCTCTGCTTCATTCAAATAGCATCTTTCATTCATTCTTAAAACACTTACCATGTAAGTTTTAGTAATCTAAGCGTGTGCCTATGTTAACACAGAAGCAAAAACCACATTAGAGTATCTCTGTTGAAATGTTGTGATATACCATTACCTCACTCTTCTTAATGCTCTCTGTTAACCATTATTTCATGTTAAAATCATGCCCTGTGTTCAAACTAGAACCTATTTTTCAGAGTAACAAACAGTCCAGATGCAAAGAGTTCAGGTAATAAACAATGTAGTACGGAAACAGTAACATAAATCACTGTAATCACTAAAACCTTTTATTTTCCTCTATTTCAATTTGTCGAGCATCACCTTAATATCACAGCACCTTGTTGCACTCTTCTGTACTAAAGGGCCTCCACAATGCAGTACGTTATTAAGTAAATAAACTTTTCACCTTTCATTTTGCAGAGAAAAAGCAGATGGAGCATTTTAGCTGTGGTCCATAAAATTACATTCTCCAAACTTCTCCACCTTTTTCAAGAAGAACTTTGGAATTTATGACTTTGAAGAGACAGAAACTGTAGGTGTACATAATTTTCCATAATACTCTCAAGCAACCTTTCCACTTTCCACTATTTATATTCATAAAAACTTCATTAACCCTTTTGGAAACCACAGCTTACATATGAGAGTTTCACTGGTAATTTACCTTACCTGCAAATGCAACAGTTGCAACGCCAAGTCCAAGTGCTATCATAGTCCTGGCCTAAAGCAGAGAAACAGGAATCAGAATAACATGCGAATTCTAATTTGATATATACACACCTTTTACTTTAACAACAAGTATCTCTGATGTCTGATTTCATTTCGTTTATAACTTACAAAAACAGGAAAGTAAGTTCTGTATTCCAAGGTTACATTAGATTTTATAGTTCAGTTCCATTAATCCATTCCAACACATCAGGTTTTACTTGAACTACCCACTAGCAAATCAGTGAACACACATTGAAATCAGCTCATGATATGCATTGATAAAAACACAAGGCACACCAACTATACAGGATTACTTGAAATTACTTGTGCAGACTAGCTCAACACAGTACGTAACAGAGTATCAGTTTATTACACTAACATGAACAACTAACTTAAAACTCCTATATCAGGTGTATTTTTCTATACAATGCTTGAAAAAGTCAGGCACTTCAAGAAGGATAAGAAGTATCCCCATGTTGAACAAGAACCTGATGAAAGGTATGAAGTAGACCTTGAAGAAAGGACTGACTTCTCACATGTTTGCAGAATTCAGGAAGGGTAACAAGCTCTCCACTTCTGAAAAGCCTCCATGTAATCTTTGAAACAAAGGAAATAGTCATCTGCGGCATTACCTGTCTTATCATACAACAGTTCAATAATGCCTTGAATTTTCCCCTGGGAAATCTGAAAAATCAGATTAGGTTTATCTTGAATTCAAAACATAATGACAGCGAAAATGCTTTTATCACCAGACTGTCTCTTCTATATATGACTTACTTCCACAATTATCCCACAACTGGTTTATATGTTTTATACAAGCAATTCTGACAAAAGGACTTAAAGCTCCAACTTCAATGTGAATGCCCTAACTTCAATGTGAATGCCCTAACAACTGGATCTGGAGCCAAGATGTCTTTGCCACTAGGATTTCTGGGGCTAAAATACTCTGGTTTTGACTGTACCCACCCTCATTTCTAGACTGTGACAGCAGGGGAAGTTTGTAAATACTTCTTTTCAAAGCCTTCCTAGAGATGGCTTAGTAGGGCCTAGATCATGGGTTGGCAACTTGCCCAGCAAACAGGTGGCTGTGCACGATGTGGGTGCTGCCCTCACGCCCAGTGGCTCCTAGAGGTTTGGTTCTGAAGACGAGTGGCTGTGACTGCTGCCTGTAGCACTAAGCTCAGGACAGAAGAAGTCACAATCTCCTCTGAGGTCATTGAGAAGCAGCTGTATTCCTCTGGATCTAGCATCTGGATGCTGCAGATTTTAACTACCTACCTCCGACCTACCTGAGGGGGAATTCTTAGAAATTTGCCTGTATATTACATGTTAGTAATCTAACTCTTCCATTTCAGTGCAGTCTTCAGACTCAATATTAGCATTCATTTCTGAATGTAAAAATAATGTAGTAGTTTTATGTCTGTTGTTCCTTTTAGTTCCACAAAATTTCCTCTCATCTTTTTCCCATGAAAAAGTTTAAGCATATTATCTTAAATGGTAGATGATGTAAAACTGTGAAGCATACAGTTCATCTCCTCACTAAACAAAAACTCTTTTCATTTCTTCTCACAAATCAGTTTTCCCAGGCTCTCAATATGCAAACATTCAAAAAAATTCCTCCACTTAGACATGAACCACAAACAGCCACCTTTCTGGAAATATAACCCTACAGGAATTCTATATTACTCTGTCCTGTGGTTTGTAACCATGGATTAATATTCAAGAGTTTTCTTGACTTATTCAGACTGACAGATAGGGTCTTTTACTAAGTGGTTACAGTCAATTAAGAGCTCAACAATGTGTGAAATACATCATGCTGGCAAAAAAAAAATATATTAGCCTGTAATTGTCCAAATTAAGCTATACTTGCTTTGCCACCAAAAAGGTGGTTTAAGTCAGCAGTTTACAAGACATGCAGGTTCCAACACGGCATTAGCAGCAGACACCTCATCATAGGCAAGACCAAACCCAGAGACCAGACCAATAAATAACACCAGGATTCTGACAATTCAGTGCAGAAGTAGCTTAAGTGCTTTTGCACAGCAATCTGGGAGCACAGTGCCCAGAGACTCCTGAGGGCCTTTGACAGAGCTGGCCAAGTCTGCTGGAATTGCATTAGTCCAATCTCAGTGGAAAGCACCAGCAGTTAGTGGAAAGCTACTGTCGCTGGGAATACAGCAGGTAAAAACAAACCATGACAGCAGCCCTTGAATAGGAGCAGGATGCAGGATCAAGGGGAAAATGAAGACAAGACAGAAAACTTGGTAGAAGTGGTACAGAGCTCAAGCCAGAGAGGAACAAAAGACTGTTCACACATTTAAGTGAAGTACAGGCACCAGAAAGTCTGAGAAATACTGGTTTATGGTAACTCACCTTTTTGCATTATGAGCAGGTTAGAGAAGAGTCACTTGACACATATGAGCAAAGAAGTGGTAACTCGACACATCAAAGCATCTTGAATGTTTGTTATGGTGTGAATGTATCCTAACTATACACGTGTGAAAAAACCAGAATTTGAGTCAGTGTAAGATTGCAGGTTTGGCTTTTTCTTGACACTTGTAATCTCATAAAAGCAATGGCAACTTCAAGTACTAACCAGTGAGTTCTTTAGGTCCAACTTGACTCAGTTTCCTTTTCCGTGCTCACTCAACTCAGTTGAGTATTTAAAAGAATCAGTCAAGGTTAGCCTGGTGCTTTGAAATGTAAAGTCCAAAGCTTCAATTAAATGCACTCCTTTCTGGTCAATACTAAATGAAAGCAACTCGCTGTCTCTGTGGAAGGCAGCTGTTCATTTAAAGCATGCTAATACAACTACCACCATGATCATTTTTGTCTCCTATTGCTTGAAATTGCATTTCATAAGGGATAAAAAAATAAATACATACACACTGACTTTCAATTATGACAGAATTGACCTTCCCCCCCCTCCAAAAATGCTATTAAGAAACTTCCAAGATGTGGATTTTAAATGAAATCATTATGTTAAGATCCAAGAGGGAAAAATAAGAAATAAAATATTAAAAACTAACATCTGTCCCTTTCTTTATTCAATGAATCAGCTCCCAAAGGTTACTCATCAACCCCATGCTATTCTGCTGATCTCAGTATTTTAATTTTACTATGTAATTCAGTCTTCAGTAACAAACCCTGTTAAGGGAAACTAATGAAAAAGTTATGCTAAATCTGCAAAACCTGAATTTTCTTAATCCTTTTCAGAAATGACTATAAGAAAACACAAGCATTAGAAAGGCAACTGCAAGACCTGATTTACCTAAGCATTTGGCAAACAAGAGCTTAAAGCATACTGATTAACATACAGTATGTTAGAAAACAGAGATTTTTCTGCCTACTCCTTTAATATTTAATTCTCCAGTAGCCTTAATTTTTAGCAGAGGAAATAGGGGAGGATGAGATATTATTTTTGCAAATCCCCAATCCATGGTGCCCTTCTAACTTAAACGTATTAAAAAAATAAAATTACATATGTAGTTCTTAGCATTAGAACTTCTTCTATGAAGTAGAAAAAAAGTTAAATTTATAAACAAAAGGAGAATTTCAAATGCATAATTTTAAAACTTCAGCACAACACTCTTACATCTGACAATGGGCTGCAAATGCTAATGCTTTCCAAATGTTAAAACCTATCTGCCTGCATAGGATTTGGATTTTATACTGGTTATTCTACTACAAAGAGTGGAACACCCCTCTCAGTCAAATGAAAAATATTTTGCTCTCCTCACTATTAAGTCTCATACACACAGCAGGAGCCCTACAGTCTTTTGCCTTGGAAATCTACAGTCAGCAGAACAGAATTAAAAGCACAGAGAAAACAGTAATTTGTTTTCATGGGTTAAATGGCATTTTGCAATTAATCCATGCTTAATCATGGACCAGCAAAACAGGAAGTATGTACCTATATTCAAATAAATACACAAGTATAAATTGCTTAACTAAAAATCTTTAAGGTTTGGTTTGTTTGTTGTGGGTTTTTTTTAGTTCTGTACACTGCTAAAAAGTACAATACACAAATATATTAACTAAGTGTACAAAAACATTTCTGAAAATAGATATTCCCTTAAATAAAATTCTTGACTTGAAATATAAATGATTGTTTGGTATAGAAGACAGAATAAGGCTTCTGTTCCTCAGAAGAGTAGTTACAGTTTATTGGAATGCTGCTCTAGAGCAAACCACCTTACTAACACTATGTGGAGGCAGAACCATTTTGAAGTGGGATTATATTATAACCTCTATAAAACCGATTTGATTTCATAATCTAGAGTTTTCCTCCTAGTCTTAATCTTCCTATGAAATTTAATTTGTTTTCCAACAGTGAATTAAAAGTAATTTCAGCTAGATGCTGTTCTCTATACTGACAAAATTCTCACGTCATTTTGTGTTCTTTAATTTACAGCAACCTTTTTGGTTTGTATATAAAACTGCAACTACAGTTCTAGATAGTATTTCATAGGATATTGAACTACAGCAAGATTCACTAATAGAACAATTACCATAAGGTATTCAAATCAATCTTCTCAAGTATATATTAATTAACAAAGGCTCCTGAGGGCGATCTTTGAGAACACACTCCTCATGCTTCCACTGCTGCTCTTCCATTGCTCCAAATGCTTTTGTGAAACAACTACAAGAGTAAATGTGATGATGATCAGGTGACTTTCAGCTAATACCCTGGACTAAAGAAGAAATTTCAAAAGAAAACTGTAGATGTCCAGTCCTTTAAAGACCCACCTCAGTAAGAATGTGACAGTACTCACAACAACACAGCAAGCCATGCTAACTCCAAATGCAATTTTTATCCCAGATGGGTAAGGAGGCCCAAAGACACAGTAAAATTCTAGGAATTCCCTGTTAGCATTCTGCAGGGAGAATGGCCATGACAATAATGAGTTTCGGAGCCAGCTTCTTAAGATTACAAACTTGCTGTTAAATACACAGGGAGACTCTTCTGTGAGAACAGAAAAAAAAAAAAAGGTCCTAGACTATAGTAACAATGAATAAATAACTTGGAACTGTGAATTTTAAAACCATGTTTTAAAAGAGTGGAAATATTGTAGAGACAACTTCACACACACAGTTAGGTTAGGCAAGCAAGACTTTTAAGCCATTTAAAAAATGTGAAAACTTCACCATCTGGGGCTTTAAGCTGTGTGTTCTTCCCAATTCTCTTTTCCAATGGGAACTCACTGTTCTCTGAACTAGTTGAAGTGACAGGAAAGAAGAAGTGAGATAAAGTCCCAGAATCCTTTACTCAAGAGCGCGACACAGCATAGGAAACTTTGGAGACACTCTGCCTCCACCCAGCCTTTCCCACGTTACAAAGTACCAGATGAGAATTACTTTTCTGAAACAGAGCTCTTCAAAACCTTCAACACTCAAACCTGCCTGCGGTAATAACATTTGCACAGCGGGTGAAAACGCGTCAGGCATCACCTCTTCACGGCAGGGAACAAAATTCTCAGCCTTGTTTGCGAATGCTAGGGCTGAAGTGTTCCCACGTACCCTGCAGTGGAATCCCAGAAGATAAGGGGCTAATGTGTATGTTCCAAACACCCACTGGCTGTGCAGCCAACCAAGGACGCTTGGTAGTGACAAACAAGAATTGCTGGTAATAACCAAGGATCGCTGGTATTAACACGCCATGGGAAAGACCAAGATGTGGCTGGAAAGGATGTGGGCCGTGCAGAGGTAGGGTAGCACTTTTCCTTGTTCTAGTTCCTGGACGTAAATACAGCAGAGTGCAGTGCAAGGATGAGGCCAAGAAGAGGGCACGGACTGTAGGAGGGGATCAAATCCACCAAAGACACCCCAAGCCCTCCAGCCCGTTTCCAGAATTGTGCAGAAAGCGAGAAACCCGTCTTCTTGACAGGGAAAACCTCTCCATAAAAAAGTATCCCCAGGCACCGCCAGGACATTTCATCAGCCAGACTGATGCTGGAACCAGGGCCGGTGATCTCGTTTACTCTCTTTCTGTTCTCCTTTAATTCACGTCTCCTTTTCTCTCTTCCTTTTCACCCTACCCCTTTATCCAAAACCCGCTGCCAGCCAGGTCAGAGCCAAGACTTCCACGCCAACCGTGTAACGCACTTAATAAAACTTTCTGATTGCGGACCCTGTACCTTCCGTCATTCCCTGGGACCACGAGCATTTGCGAGCCTCAGGTACGCCCTTCCCCTCACGGGTGGAACGCCACGCCAGCTGCCCACGCTGCAGCTGCACCCACGGCACCGGGCCAAGGACCCTCTGCCCCAAACCTCCCTGCCCAGCCCGGAGGGGAGCGGAGAACGCCTGTCCCCGCAGCCCCGGCCCCCGCCCCGCTCACACACGTCACCCTTCACACGTGTGAAGGCCCGGAGTGAGAACGGGGCAGTAGCGGCCTCACGCCTCAGGGGGTGGGGGTCCCGCCATGCGCTCACCAGCCCCCGGTCCAGCTCGGCTTGGCCCTTGCCGGCGCCCGTAGCGGCCCGGGTGTATTCGGCATAGCGCAGGCCCTCGGCGGAGGCCGCAGCGCCCTCCATGATGGCGCGAGGAGGAGCGAACACTACGGGTCGGTCGGAGGGACAAACTGCGCGGCAGGACGGAGCGCGAAGCGCCTCCTCCCGCAGGGTCAAGGCATGCGTACCGCATCGCGGGAGAGGCGGGAAACGGAGCGATAAGGGATAATCAACGCAGACATTAGGGATAATCAGTGCATTAACAAACATGATCAGGAGGGGGGAAAACATTCAGGCCATACGGAAGTTATTTGTGCCCATCATCAGGATACAGAATTTTAGAAAGTCGGGGCGGGGGACACATGTAAAGGAAAGGGTAGAGCGTAATTAATCTGAGGGAAAACAAAACACACAAAAAAAAACCCACTAAAAATGCATTTTTAAATTTACACGCTTGCAGCTCAGTTGGTGTCTGCATATGTTTCACTGTTTTTAGACTCTGATTCCCTGCAAACGCTGCCACTTTGGATCGTAGCTCACCCTTCTGGAAGTGCTCCTCATCTGAAGCCTCCTTGCGCAAAAGTTGTCCATCGCCTTTCGTCCCGCACCACAATCAAATGTAAAATGCTCAGCCCCGTGTCCGTACAGCAGTGAAGCAGCTCTTCCCTTGTGCTGCTTTTCCCTCCCTCCCGCTGGCAGTGCTGGCGATGGAATCGGATCATCGGTTGATAAGCGGTGCGACTGGACAAAAAGAATTCTTCTTACCTCCTATTTCAAACGACGATTGCTCTTCTGAGCATCTCTTAAGTACCTTTGTAAAGTACCATAGAGGAGAGCTGACCACATACAGCATGTCATTAACCTTAGAAAGAGGTATAAATTCAACTTTCTACTGAGCAAAAGTCATTGGAAGTTGCTTGATGATCCATTCGTCAAGAGATGCATTCATTTTTACTTCTTCATTGGACGTATATCATACAATCATGTATGATTAAGTTTTTTAAACCTTCAGTGGAATTGGATTCCTTAGAAACTTAAAACTTATCTTAGAATCAATAAAAATGCACCCAACTAATCTTTTTTGTATTCTTTTATTTGCACAGAACTGATGCAGAATAGTATGTCACTTACTACTTTCTTGATTAGCAAACCCAGCTTAAAAAGCAATAAATTGAAAGTTTTGGAATTTAGGGTCTCTTCCTTAGTTTTACAAGCTGATCCCTGAGACCACTTAAGAGGTCAGATTATGTTCTTATTAATCCAAAGCTATGCTTCTGCTATTTTGCCCAAATACTGCTGTCTCCTGGTCACAGCAGCCAAGTTCTTCCTCCTTTATAAGTATCGAATCCAGAAAAGCATCAGCCCTTGTCAGGTGCTTGATCAACTTTGGAAGGAAATCTATGAACACAGGAAATATTTTATGTCGTTGTACGGGTAGCAAAATTGGACTCTTAAAGACACTGGGTCATGATATGATCCACACAAATACATCCAGGCACACTCTGAGATGGAGAACAGTGCTCAAAACATCTTTTTCATATCACCAGCCACTCTACTACTGCTGCTTTCTGGACAGACAGCCACAGGAAGCATATTGATTACACACAGCAAACCAGATAATCAACAGGAGGAAAATGTATCTTCTGCCAGAAGTGAAACAGCATAGTTTGTTTTCCTTAGAAGAAAGGAGGGGAAGAATGAAAGCAGCTGGGTGTTTGGTTATGGTTGTCTCCCGAAGCTCCTCTCAGCGAGGCACAGCTGTGTGCTGTGTTATGCACAGGATGGTGCTGGTAGAGACAATCTGTCCATTACTATTTAATTCAATCCTAAACACTGGTATGTTCCAGCATATTGTCACTATTAATGTGTAGCAATGTTGTCCAGATTTGTTATGCCATTGAAGTTAATTGCCTGCATGCTTTTCCTATAAATTATTTTCCTAAGCAGTCTGTGCTACAGTATTCTGTGTTGTAGTCAGGATCCATTCTGGCAAGAGTCTCTGTCAGGAATGAAGGAGAATCTAGAAATGGATACCAGGTTAAATCTTGTGATATTCATAACAAGGAGCATACGTGTGCTTGGGATTTTTACCACTGAGAATTTCCAAAGAACCTGTAAATGTAGCACCTGATTAGTTAAATTAGAATGGCAGGGACCAAAGATTCATCCTAAAGATTAAAGTTTCTGAGGTCAGGCAGAGAAGAGAGTGTAATTGAAAGTTATCAAGGAAATCATGAGGCATATAATATAAAACTGGAAAAGTCAGTACTTGAGCCTTGCTGAATTGTCATGTGCATACAAATGAATGAAGAATAAATCTACCCAGCCAGGATTAGAAGTTGGAAGAGTTAATTCTCCTACAAGCATTTGTATATTTAATTACCACAATATACTATAAAAGTAAAAAGAGGCATGAGCTATGGACTTCTACTGATTTCTTTAGGTAATGTATTTGGAAAAATAACACAATGAAGAATGTAATGTTCTTTCTAGACACTATAATTGTCTGTATGACACCTTTGGTTGACTAGGTACCACAAGGTAGTATATTATATAAAATCCTAAGCTGGAACTAATCATGGCCTCTAGGAATTCAAAAAGTATAATTATTCCTTGAAGAAGATGGTATATGTGCCTAAAAGCTCACGTATCTTTTGTGAATAAGTAAATCTTTGCTTTAAAAGCTGTTAAGAAAAAGATCTATTCAGGGATATTGTAAATACTATTCTAATACTACCAGACTTCTCAAGGACTTTTTTCCTGTAGACACACAGCTGGAGCAATGGCTCTTAAAGATCTTTGCTTCTGATACCATTTGTGCAACTTACCAGTTAATTTTGCCTTTTCCAATAGATTTTTTGCAGGCATTTTTAATGATATAAAACATTAATCTGTAGTCCTGATTGTTTTTATAATGTCAGACCTTTAAAATAGCCCTGCTTTATTATTTGGGGTTATTTATATAACAATATATACATGCATAGCACTCTCCAGGCTAAAGAGTTGCTCCTAAAATGTAGCAATAATCTTCAGGCACTGGACCTCAATACAGAAAATTCTGGACATCAGGTTAATTATATTTTCAATCCCCACTTCTCTTTGCTGAAGCATTATTAGCTAAAGGAGAGGTGGACCTGCTGTACTGCTGAAGGATACTGTAGAGAAAGCAAGGGTCAATTTTCTTTTAGAGGGTGAAAGATGATAGTTTTTGACAGGTACCGTCAATTTCAGCTTTTTGCAATAAAATGGGAAGTGTGTGCAGCATTTCACATCTCCTAAATAGATTATCCAACACATCCACACACACGCACTTGTCAAAGCTAATGGCATTCTTTCTGCTGAACCTGACAAATTCCAGTCCTCAATCTAAACAAGAATAAATCTTAAACAAATGTTGACATTTTTCCCTCCTCCTGGGGCTCCTCTCCAGGGAGCAGAGAAATTTCTCTTCTCCAGCACCCTTGGCTGTGACAATTAGTGCTATCAACCCTGCAGAAAGTGATCAACCTAACTGTACAAAAAGGCAGAGTACTTAGCCAGAAAAACATTGGTAAAATGCACCTCTAAAAATTCAATTCATATTTTGCCATCATGGTATAACAACTTTATAAGCATTGCTAATTATAGATATTACTCTAGGGATACTTGCCATTGCTCTAAAATATAGGGATATGTTCCCAATGGTCAATTACTCAGTATGCTATATAGTATATTCAGCTGTGTGTCTTACCTACTTAGCCAAAATATCCAGGGAAAAAAGCTTTGTATGTGAACCCTTGAGCATCATATTCAGCTGTTGGACTAAGTGTTTTAGTGCTGATGACAAAGGAAAAAGAATTTCTTCAACAATCAAGGCCGCCTGATACCATTTCCTGGCTTCTGAGAAAAATAGAGAGTGGACTGTACAAAAACTTGCCTGTCCTGGCTTTCCTTTCAAAGATCTTCTTCAGTCTGATGCTTTTCTTCAAGCTTTAGGCTTCTAGTATCCTTGGATTAAATAAAAATCTTAGCTTTTAATGAAACGTGTCTTTGGTTGTGGAAAAAAACCCCTTGAATATGCAAAACCTTAAAATGCCGTAAACCAACAGTGAAATAATGAAGAACAAACAGTTTTCTTCTGGCAAGAAAAGATAGGGAACATTACATTGGTTTAATTTTATGGGGGTTTTAATACTATTTCTTTAATATAGGAGAGTTTTATCCTAACATTCCCAAAGAAACGATGACATGGCTGACCCAGATGCTTTATAGTGAGAAAAGGTCTCTGATAACTCTCATTTTTGATATAGTTCACAGTGCTGCAGAGTTGGAAATAAAGGTTCAGTACAAAATGTTCCCCCACAGAAGTTATTTTGGTTTATTATTGCAATTTCATGAGAAACACAGATGAGGGACGGAATATGACGGTTCTTGATATTTCACACGTTCACTGAGGAATTTTCTTAAAGCAAAAAATAAATCATTTTCTATCTTTCTGTCTCCCACAAAATAAAAGAAAAAGATGGTTGTTAATAGCTGGAGGCAACAGAGCTTTACAGACAAAAAAAAATATTTTGACGAATTAATTTTCTCACTCCTTTTCCTGTTTTCTCCCCTGTCCTACTGGCAGCGAGGGAGGGAGCCACCAGCTGTGTGAGTGCTCACTTGACAGCAAGTGCATCACAGCCTCAGATCCATTTAGGGATGTGCAACAACTATAAATATAGCCCCTTAGATAGAATTGGCAGCCAGCGTTTGGTGAGTCTAGAAAAATATAAGTGCTGAATTAAAATCCTTATGGAGGATTTGGGAAGGGTTGAGATTTGGTGGTGTTTGCATGTTTTGGGAGACTGAATACATTGGCATTTTCTTATGTTTTAGCATCTATTCAACATATACAATACTAAATAAAACAGGACTGGAGGCTGATCCTTTTTCCTAAACACAGCTAGTACAGATTCATATATATGCTGCCCAAGACTAGCCTCTTGGTTAGGTTAGAGTAGCTAAGTGGCTGGGTTCATCCCAGCAGAGACAATATGCATGTCCTTACCAAACTCCAAGCGTCCTGAGAGCTTTAGGTGGTACTGCCATGGTGCTAGAACTTGATTATTATTTTGGGTATATTTCAGCTCAATGTGTCTGAAGCAATATAAGAGCTAGACTGCAGCCTGTGAAATGTTGTGTTTTAGTAGCATGAAACTGAAGGGCTGATGAATGATACACTGGAGTATCACACAGAGGCTGTGGGGTGAGTTTGACATTGCTGAGATAGTGATGAAGAGGTGTTTAGGGTGGACAAATTAAATCTGGTAGACTTGTTAATAGTGACTTTCTGGGGGTCATGTCTGGCAGGAGCCGTCCTTAGAGCCAGACCTGGATGTTGTCATGGATAGAGTTAGTTTGGATTGTCCACAACAGAGCTATGAAATAAATGAACATGGAAGCAACAAGAGTGATCAAGCTTCTAGTGCTTGAGTTCATTTCATATCCCTCTATTTTGAGCAATATAGATATAAATATTTAGATTCTACAGTTACTGTTTTCAGCCAAAAGTTTCTAAATTTCAACCAGAAAATGATACTAGATCTGAATTTTACACAACATTACAGGATTGAAGACCCAGCAGCAGTGGCCACATTAATTATAATCAATTTTCGTAATTAAATATGGGTTATTAAGACATCAATCTGCGTGGATAAGAACACTCCAGATGTCAAAGCTGGATTTTTACCAGGATGTCTGTAGGCACAGCTGTTATCCCACAAATCTTTGCAGTCCTCAGACATGACTTTGCTATAATTTCTGTACTACCTCTAGTGCTTCTGCATTTCTTGTATAGACCCTGCAGTTCTATGGAAGGGAGTAAGCTTCATGCTTGCTTTCATTTGCCAGCACCTTGTACATTAAACACATATATGTATATTTGTGAAGAGAGGTGATACAAGGGACTACGCACCAGTTCATCCCTTTACAGCACACTGCCCTTGCACTCCAAAGTCTGCAGAATGATTTGTGTACAAATGAAGATCATCTGTGCTGCAGAGCATGTTAGGAGGGACGAGGGGAGGGAGACACCATTGGTGCTGCCTTCTTGAGGCAGGCCTAGGAGATGTGTCTTATGGAAATGGAAGCTCTGGGAGGTGAGCTGCTGGTGACAGGGTCCCAAGGAGCATTAAAATCACCAGGCAGCCTGTGGCCTTCCATATGGCGTTTTACTTTGCTCCTTCCACCACATGTGCAGGGAATGCTGTAAGACCTAGGTGGTCTGAGCACTCAGGAAACCTGGCCAAGTGTGTTTTTAGTGTAGCTTGATCAGCTGAGGACAGGGTGATGAGATCTGCATGTGGGGAACTGGACCTCCTTAGTTCTGCTGCATTATTCTGGAGTAGCATTGTTAGTTTTTTTTCGCTTGGGTTAGAAGTTGTTAAACATCTTTTATTTACTAATGATATTAAGGAGGTGGTTATCCCTAGCCCTGCAGATCCCATAGATACACTGCCACTGGTTAGATGTGATCACTCAAAGGATCTCCATTTTCAATAAGTGGATCGTGTACTTGTCCTCTATTCAGGTAGAATTAGGAAAGACAAAGTAAAGAAGTTTCCTGATTGAGCAGAACTGAAAGGCTGAATAGGAATTTTTTAAGGACCATTGCCTTAAGATTTATCTGAAGGTTAGTTTTTAGTTTCTCTTTCGCCTTTCTTTGTACACTCATGCAAAATAGAAACCAGAAAAACCCCTTGTGAGAGACTGGACTATGACTCAAAACAATTGCCCATTTGTGAAGGCACCAGGGTGCTTTGCCGAGACCAGGTTTGCAACCCCCCAAGAAAGATGAGTTTTAGGGTGTGCAATGGCAAACCTCTGGTCTGCATAAGACAGAGGAGGTAAATTTATAACTTCCAGAGTTTTCAAGCTGGGCTTTGAGGCCAATAAGAGGCAGATCTTGTGGAGGCAGGATGGTGCTTTTCACCATGCCAAATTGCCCTGTCTTACACACACCCCCCACCGATGGATCAAGACCTTCAATCATCACTTCAACCAGCAGCAACGCTCAAGTCTCATTGTAAATCCAGGGGTGGTATTTACGTATCTTCCTATTCTTGACCTTTTTTTTTCTTTCTTCATTTTTTTCCCTTGCACATTTAAAGTGGTTTCTTTATGCTATCATATTGCCATATTAATATAGATAATAATAAACAAAATGGCTGCATAGCTCCTTTCCATTGCAACCAAATTGTTCACATATATATCTATATGTATTTGCAAGCACTGACCATTCAGTGTTTTTTCACTCTAATCTGACCCTATTAACAAGAACCTTGGTTACCTTCACCTTCGGGGGTGGGTCATAATATCCCCAAGAGTTATTCCCTCTGTCATAGGGAAGTACCAGATTAAAAAAATGTCGGAAATATATCAGAAATATATGTCAGAAATATATCAGAAAAATGTCAGACCTCCTCATGCTTCTGCACAAACTGTTGTCACCTGGTTTATTAGTACAGATCAGCTTTGCTGTCACCCTGTGACTCTTTTATGCCTGTGTGCTGTGATTGAGATGATGAAACTTGAGCTTCAGCTGGAGGATGCCTCAGAAACCACTACATTTTTTGGCATGCCTGCCAATCGAAAGTTCAGGAAGGGGAGGAGCTTACCAGGAATTGAAACTGATTTGTAGCAACTCTAAAGTTTTGAGCATTTCCCTAGCTGTAGCAGCAACACTGGTTTCTGTCAAGGCACGGTACTTGCAAAACCATGTCTGGGGTTGGAGGATGGAGGGAAGGCAGCAGGCACAGGACAGCTACTGCCTCCGATACTCCATCTTCCTCTCAGGGTAACCCCTGGCATGGCAGCAATGAAACAGAGAAGGGTGAAAACACCCAGAAGCTGACAGCATATGAAGAGAAACAAAGAGGCCAAGCATCAGCCCAACGACAACAGCAAGAGCGGTAGTAAGTAACAAGAAGCCTGACTAAGATGATTTACCTGTATTGGGTGCCTGTTCTCCACCTTGCTTGAGGTGTACACCTTTAAAGGTGCAAATACTTTACAGAGAGCCTGAATGTGGCTGAGCACACGAGCAGCATGTTGGCATCTTCTTGAAGCTTCCTGCATGGGACCCGAGTTGTTCTGGCAGGCTTCTTGGTAGCATGGCTTGCACCCCGTGCCGTAGCATGGCCAGTTCTCTACCTTGGATACTGGCGTATGTGGTGTCTGTTTCTTGGCATCTTTTTTCAAAGTGAAATTTCAAATCTGGTTCTAGCTCCCTGTTTTCTGTGTCTCCTAATATTTCATCCTGGAAAATCTAAAAATACTGACTTTGGCTTATGAGATGGATACAGGCTGCATTCCAGCACTGCCTTGAATGCAGTCAAGGATACAAAACAGCTTCCAGGAACTTCATGCTCACAAAACTAAAACCAAAGCTTCAGTATTTTGTGCTTTATTGCAATCTATGCTTGGTCCATCTCTGGCTTTCCAGTGACAGTCCTGAGATAGCTTGTATAAGCTGTGTCTTGCAGATACAATACAGAATAGAAACTGAAAGCTCTGTGTGTGTATTTTATGTGCATGTGTTTAATATAAATATGCTTAGATGACCATAGCTAAGTGTTTATTCCTTTTCCCCAAATATGTTTCTTCTGAGCTCTTAGTAACAGTGCATATAATGCTAAGATTGTTATTATTGCTATGTGCTGATTTTGCTTAGCTTGCTTCTTTTTCTTCTGTCTTTCAAAGGGCAGCTGGCAAAACTGCCAACTGTTTCCCTTTTTTCTGGGTGAAGAGGGTGGAGCCACCTGTGGAGGAGGTGGCAGGCAGCTGATGGCGAGCAGAGGTCAGCAGCTCTCCATTGAAACCCATGAATGCTTGCCTGTCAGGTAGTAATGATACAGGGACTGTTAAGAGCTGAGTCCCTTTAAAATCCACCAGTGCTTCAATGACTGACTTTCAGGAGAGCAAACAACAATTCCTTAGTTACAGTCTGTTTATTTTCTGCCACTTCCAAATATGAAAAATTCTCTGTCTTGCCTGCTCTCATAGTGCCAGGTATCCATAGTAGAGCAAGGACAGCCCCAGTTTGTTTATGTAGCTGTGCTGTGTGCATTTTGTTGCTGTTTGGGTTTTTTTTCAGGGGGAGGAGGGGGCAGCAAGGCTAGTGGGAGTTTTCCCAGTGGCATGACTGTGTTTACCCAGTTTTTGTCTGGCATACAAACCCCCTGGTAAAGGTTAGGTGAATAATTAATCAGTTGGTTTGCCAGAGCTCCCTGCAGAATTTGAGGCCAGGGCACGTATAATCACACAAACCCCTGTTCCCTCTTTCATCCTACATGATTCTTGCAGACATAAAGCTGTTGTGCATCCACTGCAAAGACCAAGTAGTATTTTCTGCTATGTGAAAATATTCTCTCTGTGTCTTCATAAAGTTCCAACAAAGAATTAGTTCCTACATCTTGGATGCACAAATTAAAGTCTGCATTACTATTCAGTTAATGAGAAGAGGGATGAGGGAAGGCAGATTAAAATAGAAACCATGTAATATAAGTGGGAAACTAATAAAAAATGAAGTGGATGAGAGTGGGGTTTGCATCCTTCCCCTGAGAAAGGGGATGGTACCAGGCAGTTTGAATAGGATGAAGCCACTTAAACTGCAATTTCCTTAACTAGCACAGATTAAAGGAGAAGATAGCATCTGAAATACTGAAATAGAACAGTGGAGAGATTTCTCAAAAAAAAAAATTGTTTCATTAATTATTACTTTGTTAATTTTCTCAAGTTACATTTCAAGAAAAATTTCAGATTAAAATATTTTAACAGTGATAAAGCTGACTCAGCTTTTTAGCCACCAACCCATTTTAATATGACCTTTAAAACTAAAATACTGGGGCACCCTCAGAATGGTCCAGGTTTTCAGGCTCTGGGATAACAAGAGCAGTTGGAGAGCTGAAGTCACAGGGTGACAGTAGGAGAAAAAAAGCACAGACTAGCATTACTAAAGGATTTCTGGAATATGCATAGCACAGGGAATATGAGGGGCCCAAGTAGGATATCTCTGTGACAAGTAGTGTCTCTATTCCAGCTTCTGCTTGCTATTTTTTTGGAAATAGGGATATGGTTTCGCTGCCAAAAAAGCAGGAGTTGGAGTCTCTTCTGAAAGCTCTGTGTGAATTGTTTCCATGCAAATTCTCTGTCTCAGGCTGTGAGAGAAATTGAGAGTGGGAAAACATCTCAGGAGCATCTTAGGGTTGGATCAGGAGACCTTTTGTTTAGATTAGACACATGAAATATGTGTGGGATGTAGCATGTTGCAGTCCTGTTCAGTACTCAACATTCAAACTGGACTATTTAAATTACGAGGTGGGCAGTTGGTATTAGAGGATAGTTTTGCTTTGGAAAAGCCCTTATATGATATGTCAAGGGTGAGAGGCGGCAATAAAATGGTCCTAATTAAGAAAAATACTTTTTCAAATGCAAAACTGAGGTCACAATTTGCACATTTCTGTCCAGTTATACATAGAATGTGGTTTCAGGCCAAGGAGAAAAAAGTCACCAGGATGACAAGAGCTTGAAACTGCTTATAATAATAAGCTTGCATTTAAGTGGCTTCACTTTGTCTGCTAAGTGCCATGAAATTAACTTGTAGAAAGCAAATTCCCAAATTGCCCCCTTTATACCTATTCAGAAACAAAAGTGTATACAGAAGAAAGGTGGAGGAAAGTGGGGAAATTAGAGGGTGAACTATAGCTAGTGCCTGAAAAAGAAACTGCTGCCCCCATTCAGCAGTCTGCCTTTAGCACATTTAAAGCTGCCAAGAATAATATTGGTTCTGGTAAAATTCATTAAAAACTGAAATTCAAAATAATAAAGCCTGAAGACATATTGCTGCACAGCTGGTAACAGTCCTTCATCATTTCGTTTGAAAGGAGAGGGAACCTACTAGAATGCTTGACTTGAGAAATTGTATTCTTTGACTGCTGGAGCCAAATCTATCAGAGCTTTCTTTCCTTTCTTTCCCAGTCTTAATCCTGAACTAAAAAAAAAAAAAAAAAAAAAAAAAAAAAGTACA